>CBVK0100577285.1:0-11236 GCA_900067695.1 Picea abies | reverse complement strand
TGTCATATTAATGAGAATAATGACAGCAGTTCTTACAATCGTAGATGCGAATGCGACAGCTTCGTCAAGTCCCCTTCATCTCACCCTTGCTCGAAAGATCCACAGCCTGGTTGATAGCAGCTTCACTGATCATTTCTCCTTTGGCTGACTGTGTATTTCCTATGAGATCATAGGTTTCATGCTAGCAATTCTTCCCCCCTTTCCACCATCATAGAGCTTTCTTATATAGGTTGGGAGGAGCTTAACCTCTTGAGTTATGTTTAGAACAAGTTGGGAACCTCCTCCTTAGATCAGGGATCTTTTGATAAAACCAAGAATTCAAGTACAACTGCCTCCTAATATCGAAAGATCTTTTCCTTATTCTCCTCACCGGGATAACAACTGACCCAGATTAGGGAGCGCTCCTTCAAAAGGGGCATCAGAGCACTAGAATGCTCCCAAAGAGGCTTAAGGGGAGTGCCAGTGCTTCAAAAGTGGGCAGTGCTCCTACAGAGGGGTAAGGAAGCGTTATAACGCTCCCTAAGGCCTTATAGGGGAGCACCAACACTCCTAAGGATGTTTCAGGGGAGCGTTCACCCTCAAAACTCTTTATTGGAAGCCCTTTTCAGGTGTTAAGAGTCATTTTACTCCAGTGAACTAGTTCTCCTTCTTCAAACCAAGTACATAAGATGTTTTAAGTGTCTCCTTAGTGTCGTCATCATGGCAGTATGATTCAACAACGTTTGCGACACTTGTAACCAACTTGCGACACTTGCGAAAGTTGTAAGGAAGTTGCGACACTTACGACAATTGAGAGGAATATGCGACACTTATCCAGTTGAGTGATTTTGATGTGTAACAAAGGTTTTCATATTTTTATTCCAGAAGGTATATTTCTTACCATCAAACATTGGTGCTCTAATCTTAGTGTATTCCATGCTCTCCTTCCAGTGGTTAGACTGATTCATGAAGGACCTTCTCTGATACCAATTGTTGGAATACTGATAGGGGGGTGAATCAATATGAGAAAAATTAGTACTTTTAATCACAACATAAAACCTCCAATAAATATCATGAACATTCAAAACACCATAATTCAATGCATAGACATCACATAAAAATAGTACACCAAAATTTTATGTGGAAACCCAATGCAGGAAAAAAACACATAATTCTTTTCTTATTTATCAAAGAGTACATTCATTGGAAGCATGTTATGAGGAAAATCTCTCTATGGCTAGGGGTAAAACTCAAAAGACAAAAATGACTGCAAAAAATCAACTCTAATATTAGATATGTTATATACGAAAATATGATAATGAGACAAGATAAAGAGCCTACCTCGTCCAAACATTCGATGAAGTCAATCATTGAGCACTTGAATCAAATAAATACACCTGCAACTTGTCCTCAACAACCAAGAAACACAAGAATATGGTGATAATAGATAATGTTATCACATTCAATAGCATAATCCATCAACATTCATAACAAATATGCCCATGGAATAACAATTCAAATATTTTCACGATATTAATTGGATGAGAAAAGAGTATTTCTATTGAAATGTAATCAGTAGAAGTGAATGAATTAAAAAAATCTTTGTTGGCATGGTTTAGAACCAAGAAACTAAGTCCCTTCTAGCTAGGCCTCCACCACTTCAATCATCCACCAAAGGTAAGCTCATATAAGAGATACAATGAGGTTCTCAATCAAGTATGGAAGAGCTTGGGGGCTAGACAATGTCTTCAGACTTGAAAGGACAAAGGGATGCAGACTCAATATGAAGTGAATAATTTCTCCAAAGTAGATTTTCTCTCAAATTTGAATTCTTCTCCTCTTATCCATAGCTTGGATATGGCCCATTTATAGCCTTCAAGTGAAATCGAAGGGCCGAGTCAGAACGTTTCCAGTATATGGAAGGTCAAGGATCATGGATCTTGTGACGTGACATGGAAACCCGACACTATTTTTTAATTTTGGGCACAAAACCTGATGTACGCAGGCTATAGTGGTGCAAACTTCATATACGCATGTTGTATAATAGTTAGGGTGCATATATGTGGAAAAATATTGTTTTTATCTCTAGGATTTGCAAAAAGGGAATTCAAGTTTGCATAGGAAAATGGAAAAAGGCCTCTGAGAAAATTTGCATAAGGTGATTCAAATATTTCTATAACACATGCCCCCTAATGTGCAAGTTCAAGGGAGTATCTGAGATGGATAGAATACATTATAATACCCAGAAGTGGAGTAATGGAGACCCAAATGGAAGAACTAGTTGCTCATGAGAATATTACAATCTATACTAACTTTGAACACATGGCTTCCAATTTGAATTACACTACAGATCCATGTGAAAATACACCAAACAATTGTTCATGGCCATGGATAGGAAATACAAAGGATGTCATAGTCACAAAAAAGGCCCAGTAAAACCAAACTCAAAATAAATCTGAAGATATATGCATAAAATGGAGTACAATTTGATATCCCGTGATCATTAAAGTCACATAGTTACTGGTCCAATGAAAGATAGCAACAACTCAAGAAATATTCGACTATCAGTTGAGGTCTTCAAGTCTTATACATGATCCGCCAAAGGTGCAAATATACATCGTGTGAATAAAGGAGTTGAGGTTGGACACAATGAGATTTCGTTTGATTACTGGTAATTAAGGTATACCGTTAACAAATGCGAGACAACCTATCGATAATGAAAGTAGGTGTCAAGGAACCAAGTACATTATTACAAGTGTGAATAGAGGTGTTGGAGTCGAACACTTTAAGAATCCATCGATCAGGGGACATTGATGTATTCCCAACTGTCGATGGTGGGAGAACCTACCACTAATGACTGTTACAAGGGGAAAACTCTCTATGGCCAAGAGTAAACCACAACAGACAGGTATGACTGTAGAAATCAACTCAATTCCAACATATGCTATATGAACTAATGTGAAAGATAAGGAAGAGGCCTACCTTGATCCAATGTTTGATGATGTTCCACTATTGAGCACTTTGACCCAAAGATTTATACCTACAAGAAGTTCTCAACAAATAAGCAGAGCAAGTATACAATGATGATATAAAAGGGGTTAGCACATCAGATAGTATAATCCATTAATAAACATTACAAAAATGCCCATGGATAATAATCATATATTTTCAAGATACCAATAGGATGGGAAAAGAGTATTTCTATTAATAATTGATCAGTAGAAGTGACAACATTAAAGACTTCTGTGTAGGCATGGTTCGAAACCAAGAAACCAAGTTCCTTCCAATTGGGCCTCCACCACTTCAATCCTCCACCAAAGGCAAGCTCATAAGAGAGAGTCAATGAGGTTTTCTCAACAATAGGGAAAGAGCTTGGGGGATGAACATTGTGTTTAGACTTGAGGGACAAAGGGATGCAGACTCAATATGAAGTAATTTCTCCAGAGTAACTTTTCTCTCAAAGTTGAATGCTTTCTCCTCTTTTCCATAGCTCTAAACTATGCTTTTACAGCCTTCAAAATGTAACTCAAGGGCCGAGTCGAAACGTTTTCAGTATGTGGAAGGCCAAGGATCATAGATCTTCTATCGTGACATGGAAACCCAACCGCATTTTTGTATTTTCTAGCACAAATCCTGATGTATGCAGGTTGTAGTGGAGCAGCAAGCGTATGCGCATCTTGCATAATTGATAGGGAGCATATATGTGGAAAAATGTATATTTTTGGCTCTGGATTCATCAAAAAAAGGATGAAAAGTCTGCATAGGGAAATGGAAAAAGGCCCTGTGTGAAAAATAGTAATGGTGAGGCAAATATTGCTATAACATATGCCCCCTAATGTGTGAGATCAGAGGAGTATCTGTGATGGCCGAAATACATTATAAATAACCCATAAGTGGAGTGGTAGAGAACTAGCTGGATGAACTCAATTTCTTATTACATTATGTATTGACTTTGCATACATGGATGCCAAGAATACAATGCAGATCCATGTGGAAAATATACCAAACAAGTGTTCATGGCCATGAATAGGCAAATACAAATGCGGTTGCATGCAAAAAGATGTCATAGTCACGAACAAGGTCCACTGAAACCAGTCTCAAAATTAATCTAAAGATATCTGTATACCATGAAGTACAATCTAATCTCCCAATATCACTAAAGTCGAACATCTTTTGGTCCAATGAAAGAGAAGCAACAACTCAGGAAAGTTGCAGCCACATAGTGATGTCTTCAAGTCTTCTATACAATCCGCCAAGGTGCAAGTCTACATCATGTGAAAAAATGAGTTGAGGTCGAACATGATGAGACATCGTTTGATTATCGGTCATTGAGGTATACCGTTAACAAAAGTGAGACAACCTACCAATAATGAAAGTAGGTATCAAGGCATTGAGTACATTTCTACAAGTGAGAATAAAGGAGTTGGTGTCGAACACTTGAGAAATCCATTGATCAGGAGATATTGATGTATTCCCATCTATCAATGGCGAGAGAGCCTACCACTAGTGACTGCAAGCCTCAAGGCACTCACAAAACTCTAGGTCCCATATCCAGAATAAAGGAGCTGAAGTCGATGGAAAGAGACCCATTGAAAGGAGAGCATTAAGGCATCTCTCATCAATCAACATGAGGAATAAAGTAGGAGCTTCATGATTTTGTGGAGATTGGACAAATAACATGTTCACAAACCAACGAACTTGTGTGTCTTTCGTGTATACCAAGTGCAAGCGGTATACGAAAAAGACCCTCTGAATAGCAACCAATGATGAAAACTACTGACAAAGGTGAGGAAACCACCAATAAGGATAATGGAAACCAAGACACTGCAAGAATCCCAAAGTGTGAATAGATGTCTTGTTGTCGAACATAAGGGAAACCACCCAGTCAACGACCAATGATGAAGTGTCGATTGTTGGGTTAAAGGTGACCTACCAATGATGAAAGTAGGGCTAGGGTGAATAATAAGACCATAGTATCATGTGATTCTGAGACAAACTGAGGGTATGGATGACATGCAAAGTCAATATTTCTGAGGAGTGACCGACACAAATTGATAGACTTCCTTTGAACAAGAGCATGAGACATGGTGGACTGCGAGAACATGGACTCAATGATGTGACCATTAGATGCAGGAGGCATTAATAATGTTCTCTATAGGGACTTGAAGAGTAACCAGTTGGTAGAGAAAACTATTTAACTAGATCATCTTCCTAAGGCCATGCTAAACCAAAATTATGATGACGCAAGGACTCAATAAATTTGTGCTTTGTTCAAAGGAAACATGACTGCTACCAATTACAATATAGTGCTCCCTTCCTGCTCGTCTTTATTTTTTTTTTCATAACAAATGAATGCTATGATACAGAGGAGGGAATGAGTGTGGCAAGTAAGCAAAACTAGTTCCAGTAGTGGAATGTACCTATGCTCAATGTAGGGAAATGCATTCGGGAGATCGACACTCAGGGTGATGTTCCCTCCAGGGTATGGGGTGTCAAATTGTGAAGGATATAAACAAGGATCTTCTTGGTTGAGGATGCAAAACCTGCTTAGGCAACGGTTTATAATGCAAAGCGAGAACCAGCTAAAGGCTCAATACTACAAGCGAGGGCATGAGATTCAATCACAACTTAACACCAAAAAATGTCATTTTTTATGTCTTTTAGTCTACTTGGCATGAAAAAGGGGTAAACTTGTGCCAAATAGATGTCTTTTCAAATCCAATTTACGAGTGTGAAAAAGACAAGTTCACTCGGCAATATTTTCTATTTTTGATATCAAGTCCGAAAAGATCTTAACTAAAATTCATGACCTTTCAAATCCAATTTTAACGAGTGTGAAAGGGACAGATCACTTGGAAATCTTTTCAATTTTTTAGACAAGTCGGAAAAGAGCTTAATTAAGACTCATTTTTGGGAGTCCGCGGGTAATAAGGCCTCATGTGTATGAATGAGAAATGAGGCTCATCATAAATTCATGTATCAAGTTATAATGGACTCTCGGTCCTAAGGAAAAATCTTGGCATGGGCACCAAATGACGAAGAGGATATAACTAGGGTACCCATGTTTGGTAAGTCTCTACCATTTATTAACAACGCTACTTATAGCATATGGAGGGTTATGAGTCGCAATAAATGGGTTCATACCTAAGGCAAAATAAGCAGTAGTCGAAGGATAATGCACGAGGGAATAGACACCTATCCTATATTCTAGGTTATGAAAATACCTGCCCAAGGATACAAACAACCAACCCTGACGTTGAAATCTACAAGAAAATTGAGTCAAAACTGCAAAAACCAGCTTAGAATCATTCTTGAATTAATCTGTTAGGTGAAATAATAGCGTAAAACTATATCAAGTAGGTAAAAATAGCTTATAAATAGTAACAAAATCGAAAATTACTGTATCATTTTGATTTTTACCTAAATAGTGCAATTTGGACCAAAATACCTCCAAGATTCAAATGACGATTGTGGGAGCATCAGGCAGTGAAATCATGAACTGTCTGGATCAGGTAACTCTTCATCTCATCCTCTTCAAATTCAGTGGTTTACATTTTTGAATCAGGTTCTATTTTGCTAGTTTTTAAGGGTGCAAATTGAGATTTTTGGCATATGTGGGTTTCTTTGTATAGGTCGCATATATGACTAGGTATATGCCCCTGTGTGAACCACAGGGGTCATATATCAAGCCTTACCCGCGACTGTGTGCAAATAAATCCACGTATACATGTGCAAATGGTAAAAAAGATGGTTTCTAACTCAAAAATGATTTGTTTTTTCCAAGATGGTGTTGAAATGGAGAGAGCGAGAGCATGAGGGTGTAGATGCAGTAGTGGATCGGGATCTGGTGGCTCAAGCAGATCTAAAAAGATGTGGTTTTTACAAGTTTTGGGCTCTCAAAGGAATGAGGGCCCAAGTGAGGTTGTTGGAAATGTTGGTGGGTTATTGGGATCCTAATAGCAAGAGATTTATCCTTGATGGACAACTGTTAAGGATCGAAGTAGAGGACATCTACTTCTTGACTGGTCTATCACATCGAGGAGAGGTTGTGGACCTCAAGTGACGTGGAGAGGGCAGTGGGATGAAGGTCGAGGAGTATATTGAAGCCCACTGTGTAGCAGGGACTCCCATGGTGGGAAGTCAAGTCCCCATCCAGGAAATCAGTAACCTCAGTTTGAATATCATTGTGCTCATGCTTACTTGGATCATATGTTCAGCCTCATTGCATCAAGCATAGAAACCTCTTATGTTTTATGCAGTAGATTGTGTGAGACTCACTATCTATGATTGGTGTACCTCACTGCTGACCAATATGAAAGGTCAGTTGACAAAGTGTAAACAAGGGGGTAAGAGAAACTTCGGGTTTGCCTCTATTCTTTGTATATTATTTTTTGAGCAGGTTCCAGGTATGGGACCTAGAGTGGAGATCCTTCCTAGGGGACCACGTGATCTAGCTATGGCGTGGTGGATCAAAGTCATGAAATGACAGGGGGGAGGTAGGGTGTCAACACCCTACAATGATGATTTTTTCTTCTAGTGGCAGAGACAAATTATTACTCTGGATGACTATCCCTATGCGGGGATCGATTTCATAGGAGACCCAGATAGGTCGCTTCCACCAGGGGCCGCCTATGACACTACAGGTAAATTTTTTTTACATATTTCATTTTTTTTTATTTTTTTTTAAGGAACAAAAATATTTTTGAATGGTGTTTGAATATTAACTAGATACATGTGTAATCGCAGATGTGGGTCCACAATGGCTAGAGGGATTCCTTCTACATAGATGGAGGAACTAGGGAGATGAGGTGGTGGGAGGAGAAGTGAAGAGGGTCCTACAGAACGTGCAGGGTAACCTATCTCGTTTGACACAGAGGATTCCTATGGTTCAGGTAGAGGACCTACCTGAAGCCATGCAGCGACAGGTGGTCGGTGTACCTAGAGAATGGGTACAACTCTTCCGGCGTCTCACAAACGTCGTTGTTTTCTATCATGATGCAAATCCGATGCCACATGTGTAGATGTCTTGGGATATGTATATGGGTTGTATATGTATTTTAAGGGTTTTAGCCCCAATTTTTGTAATATAAACACCATATTTTTGAAATATATAAAAAAGGATCTTCAGCTTTACTTATATCTTACAATGTGTATATTGAGTTAATGGTTTTCTTTTCTTTATTAATGTGATAAATGCCAATCTAAAACATAGTTAGCGTAGGCATCAGATACATTATTAGAACTCCTAAGAATGTGATAATATGTAATAAAATCAAATTGTCGTTCTAAAAGACGTACCCATAGGAATCGATGGAGTAAAGTAGGATCACGCACGCGATAACAACCGTTCAATTGACATACTACTAATTGGGAATCCAAACTAACTTCTAAAGAGAGAATACCATGCGAGATAGCATCGCGCAAAAGTTCTATGACGACACTATATCCAGCCATGTTATTTGTGGATGGTCCTAGGCATGTGCCACCTGAAGATATCAGCAGACCCTCAGGTGAGTAAACCACCCAAGCGGAAGAATCCAAGTTCTGTGTATGATGACTGGCTTCATCTGCGAATCCTAGGTATACCGAAGACTCCGTTGACATCTGCCAACAAAGGGAAAACGCGATAAGCAAGCCAAAGATAAAACAAAAGGAATTAAAGAGATGTATATACACTAAATTTACATTAGTATACAAAGAGTTTTTCCCAAGCCTAGGGCTCAAGCATAGTACCTTTTCAAGTAGAGCCCATTTTTGGTCTTGGCCAACTTATTCCCTTCATAATATTCCAAATCATAGGCTCCTTTTTTTAAGACCCATCGCACGATGTAAGGACCGTGCCACATGGGTTTAAACTTACCTGCCCCTAGTGGTTCTTTGGATTGATCATACAAGAGGACCAAGTCACCCTCAACATACAACTGAGGATAGACATACTTTTCATACTAAACCTTAACACATTTCTTTTTTTCCTTGATAGTCGTAAAGGCATCTCAATGTTGCTCGTCTAGACTCTCTAGGTGCACAAGGCGTCTCTCTAAGTCTGAAGTGTCAGGTAGGAGCTCAACTGCCAATTTGAGAGAAGGGATTTCACATTCAATGGGAAGGATCAACTCCACACTATGCACTAACTGAAAAAGGGAAAAATTGGTGGTAGTCTTAACCAAGGTTTGGTATGCCCAAAGCGCGGGATATAGCATGATGTGCCAATTGGAGTTACTCTGACTGACAGCTTTTTGCAAAATGTTCTTGAGAGACTTGTTGATGGCCTCTACTTGTCCATTTTCCTGGGGGTAATAAGGTGATGAATAATCATGTCTAAACCCCAGCTTGGATGCTATTTCTACCATCATTTCATTCTGAAAGTGACTTCCATGATCAGTGACAATCTCACTCGGGATACCGAACTGGGCAATAATTTGGTTGAACACGAAGAAGGTTGTAGTCTTCCCATCAGATTTTATAGTAGGTGTTTACACCCAATTCGTCACTTGGTGAGCAAATCAAGGGTGCTTACATGCCCAGTTGGTTCTTGCTAGGAATGACAGCTGTAGAGGAAAGGGTTAGAGAAATAAAAACAAAACTATAAACAAGAATTAAACTAAAACAAACTAAAAACTATGAGAATATGAAAAATAAATAACAAAGACAACAAGACCAATATCACCAATGTTTTGAGCTAGTCTATTGATGAAATCCAAAGCACAATGAAGAAAGGGAACTATGGTTCCTTCTTCCTCCAAAGGAAGGCTCTTGAGGCCCTCACAAACTTGCTCTCCTTACAATGAAAAAGATAAAAATGGGGATGAAAGAACTCCAAGCACATTCACTCAATGGAGAGGTGAATGGCTCTATGAAATGCTGCCTAAATGCTATTTTCAAAGAATGAGTCCTTAACAATCTTAGCAGCATAACAATACATGAAATTCCTTGAGAAAATGATGGTTCTTCATGGCTTTTTATAGCACGTCATGGGGTGATTATGTAACTCCTTTGAGGTGTGAAAAGGGGCTCTTTAGGGATCAATTAGGTCTTTGACCAGCCTACCATGCGGATTCAGCTCAGATTTGATGTCAAATCGGCTTGGGAGTTGATCCATTAGTGGTTGGGAGGCCGACCAATTTCAATAAATGCGTCGTTTTTCAATAAATGCGTCGTTTAACAGGTGCGCGATTTTTTGCGCCAACAGTCGCGTGTCGTGCGCTCATGTGATAATTGTACGTTGTTGTTCCGCGCATGTGCACGCGCACCCAGATTCTGTAAAGCGCCCTTCAATTTTTGGTTACTTTGTATAGATTTTGACCCTTTTGCCATGCTGTGGAATTAATCCTGTGCCATGAATGACTTCATTCCCGTTTTGATGATGCAGAGTTCTTGTCGCCATGTGCGAATGAAATTTCAGTGATAACAGTAGGCATGGCCTTGGCCCACTTAGTGAAGTAGTCGACGACCATGATAATATGTTGGTTCCCCCCAGTCGAATTTGGGTTGAAATCAATGAAATCTACCCCCCACTTGGTGAAGGGACCGACGATAATGAATGGGTGAAGAGGGGATATATGCGAGTGCATTTTTTGAGTGAACACCTGGCAAGGGTGACACTTCTTAACCACCTCGATACAATATTTAAAAATAGTAGGCCAGAAATAACTGGCTCGTAGAATTTTTTGGGTTGTCGCAAGCCCAAATAGATGACCACCACAAGCCCCTTTGTGGCAATCATTTAGGACTGACTCGGCTTCCTCATGAGTTAAGCAGTGATGTAAGATACTATCTATCCCCCGACGATACAGAGTGCAACCGACGATGGTATATTTTTTGTCTTGGTATCTAACACATAGTTGATCATCTCGCGAGAGATGTTGAGTGAACTTCAAGGTTTTTTATAACCCTAAATTGCACCACACATGCTTACCTGGAATTAGGCCAAATCATATCCCTTCCTTGACAAAGCCATGCTAAATAAACTCTTGAAAATCCTCTTAAATCAAGTAAAACGCGCCCTAAACTACTACTGCACACGTTGGAACGTTGGCTGGCCTACTACAGCCCACGTTTACCTAACAAAGCACAAAAATGGGAAAGTTGTCGATGGGACAAAAAGCTATGGGTCAGTTAACTGAAACTCCCAGCCATGCATGGCCGAGAGTTCATCCAAAACCCTAGCTCCTTTTACCTATAAAAGAAGGGGTAGGGGTACTATTTGGAAGGAGGAAAAAGATAGCAAAGAAACTCTGCCCAATTGCCGAATCCATTT
>CBVK0100577253.1:0-11268 GCA_900067695.1 Picea abies | reverse complement strand
ATCTGGGAAAAAAACTCTTCGCAAAGCAAAGCCAAAGACAAAAAGATACAACTGGAAAATCTGTAGGAGGAAATGGAAACTACTGAGATCCAACAAAATCACATCATACAAGAATAAAATATCCACAAAGAGTATATACAAGCTCTAGCAGAAGAGGAAATCACATGGCGCCTAAAATCCATAAGCCTTTGGCAAAAAGCAGGAGACCAAAATATCTCCTTCTTCCACAACCAAGCAAAAGTCAGAAATTGGAAAAATCAAATCTCAAAAATCAAACCCCCCAAAGGAGAAATTATTAAGGACTTCAACCAAATCAAGCAACATGCATCCATGCATTTTCAAAATTTATACACCATGCCCGACAAGGTTGAGAATAAAATAATTGAAGCCTTTCTCCAACACATACCTAGTAAGATCATAGAAGAGGACAATGCTCACCTAGACAAATCCATTGAAGAAGCGAAAATTCTAAAATCTTTGAAACAATTTTAAGAAGACAAAGCTCCGGGTCCAGACAACTTCACTCTACACTTCTATAAAAAATGTTGGCACATCATCAAAAAAGACTTCATAAGGATGATATGATTTGCGTAGAAGGAAAAAAATATGGGAGGCACTACCAACTCCTCGTTCCTATCTCTCCTCCCAAACTATTTTGGAGCATCTTCCCTGAATCACTTTAGACCCATCTCCCTCTGTAATATTTCCTACAAAATTTTCTCCAAAATAATCGCAAACAGACTAAACCCCCTTCTTAGATCGCTAATCCTTCTGAATCAAGGAGGATTTGTAGTAGGCCACCATATTTGGGATAACTTCATTTTGGTTCAAGAGGCAATCCACACCAACAACTCTCGAGGAGACTCAGGCATGGCTATAAAACTGGATATGGCAAATGCTTTCGACAGGGTGGAACATAATTTCCTCTTTAGAGTTCTGGAAAAATTCGGATTCAGTCAAAACTTCATTGCCTAGATAGAATATTGCATTGCCTCCCCCTGGATAGCACCCCTCCTAAATGGAAGACCTGGTCCCTTCTTCAAGGTGTCTAGGGGCTTAAGAAAAGGATGCCCCTTCTCCCCCCTGCTCTTTGTGATCATGGAAGAATCCATAAACTGCAATCTAGAATGGGAAAGCATAAATGGCACTATTCCAGGAATCAAAATTGCCCAAGGAGTTAAAAGACTGAATCACTATCAATTTGCAGATGATACAATCCTCGTGAGCGGGGCCTCAAAAACTTTGTCCAGAAGAATCCTACAAGTTCTAGATACCTTCCTTCTAGTCTTGGGAGGGCTCTTAAACAAAGAAAATTTCCAAATCTATGTCTGGAATGTTTCTGCAGTCATCATAGCTAGAATTTCTCAAATCATGGGATTCGCCATCACCCAAGACTGGAAATCCTTCAAGTACCTAGGTCTCCCTCTTTGCATTAAAGCGCTCACGGGCGACTTTTGACACCTATCTCTCCAAAAGGTTAAAAAAAAGATGGAAACATGGGGATCAAGGTGGCTCAATCCAATAGGAAGGGAAGTCTTTATCAAATCTATTCTCTCTTCCATCCCAATTTATCAATTCTCTACCCTCCTATCCCTAAAGGGAATCTTAAAAGAATTGGCATAGATCATTCGTAAATTTTTCTGGTAAGGAGGAAAATCCAATCACAAAAAATTCCACTCGGTAAACTGGGACATGGTCACGCTGCCCAAAAAAAGTGGAGGCCTCAAAATCAGAGACCCCAAAGTCACCAACATAGCACTGGGAGCTAAACTCTTCTAGAGGATAATGATGTTAAACAATGAACACAGTAAGAAAAATGTGTCTACTACTGAATTAATGAGAAAAAAAGAGGAGGTGGCTTGGATGTGGTGAGTTCTATAATATAATAATAATAATAATAATAATAATAATAAGATGATGTTGATATATGGGATAGAAATTTACGTGCACAAAACATTGTTGGTTGCGACAGAGGCTCTGATTGCGATGACGACTCTGTAGTTTAGGGTTTAACAATCGAGGTCTTTAGAGCCTTAATGGCTCCCTCTGAGGGAGGGGATCCACCCCTAGGATCCTTGTCCTCACATCTACAGGCCTTTCAGGCCCTCATTTTGTCTTATGCCAAAGCCCCCAAGCCCCCCCCTCAAGATTTGTCAAAAAAGTAGCTGAAATCCCTAATTTGACTATTTTCTCTCCCTCAGCGTAGCCCCTAGCTCTTAGACTGGAGGATAGAGGATTGATCGGACAATTTACTGGATTATGGCCATCCCCAAAAGCCATGCACCTCTGGCTGGAAGCGAAGTGGTGCAAAATGATCCAGGGACAAATGTCGACAACCTTCTGTGGTAAGGGGTTCTTTGCCTTTATGTTTGAAAAAAAAGAAGATAGAGATCTAATTTTTCAAAGTGGACCTTACTTCATGGTGGAAAGAGGAATGTATTTAAATAAGTGGACTCTTGAATTCAACCAAGAAAATGATAAACCCTTAGTAGTCTCAGTCTGGGTAAGACTGCCTTTCCTTCCCCACCATTGCTGGAATGATGAAACCATAAGAAACATAGGAAACACCCTCGGAAAATATATTAAACATGATGAACCACGAGAGGTCTACAGGCTTGTGTTAGGCTATGTGTGCAAGTAGATCTAGAAAAAGGTCTCCCTGAAGCAATACAACTAAATCTAGATAGCTGGTCATACATACAACAAGTGGACTACGAGCAAATCCCCTTCAAATGTAAATCTTGTCACAAATATGGTCATTTTTCCATATCATGCCCTTAGGCCAAATACAGACAGGACCAAGATCCAAAACAAGATCATTAGCAACAACCAAAGAGGAAAAAAACAAATGGAAAAACTCAATCCATCCTGACTCAAAGTCAACGAGAAAAACTCCCAGATCCAAAAGAAACATGATCAGGCTCTCCACAAAAAGGAGAATCAAGTCAAAATAGATATGCCAGTCTCAACTTAGAAGGAAATGTAGAGAAAATCAGGGAATCCCAACAAGAAAATAACAGAAAGGGACAAGAAGAGGCAGGAGAAGGGAATAGTAAAGCAAAAGAAAAAGAAAAAAAAGTTTTGGACTTGAGTGGGGACTCCTCTGTAAAATCTCTCCCCAACCAAACCTTGGAGAACCCAAAAATGTCAGAAGAAGAAATATAGGACACCTCAGATACTGATTCTTCTCTGGAGCTAACTCAGCCGTCGAACACCAAGAAACCTGGAAGAAAATCCTAAAGAAACAAAAGAGAATCGATGATAGACAGAGAAAAATAGCTGGGCATTCAAAAAACCATCGAGGAGGCTCTAAAGAAAGATGGAAAATATGGGAAAAACAAGGCATCCTAGCATAAGAGAGCAACATCACAACCCTCAAAAGGGGGAGCACCAAAGCATAGTGATAGATGATGAACGTCGTCTCCTGGAATTGTAGAGGATTGGGAAGCAAGGTCAAGAAAGATGAAGTTATCAAGTTGATTCAAACAAAAAAACCCTAAATTCTCATGCTCTAGGAGATGAAAATGAGGGAGCAAGAAACCCTCAAAGACTTGCAAAAAATTTGGAACAAAATCGAAGGGTGAGAAGTAAGTTCAAGAGGGGATTCAAGAGGAATAAGAACTTTTTGGAAGACTGAGGAATTCGACTTAAAGGATCAGGTGAAAACCCAGTTCTTGCTAATGGTCAATCTCCTCAAAAAAGAATCAGGTACGCATTACTCTATAATAAATGTTTATATGCCAAATAATTATATAGAAAAAAATGAACCTTGGCAATCCCTTCAGGATTTGGCCACGAAAAATCCCCCCAGGAACCTTATTATTGCCATAGACTTCAATACAACTAGAGGATCAAGGAAAAACGAGGTGGCTCTATTGTGAGGGATCAATTCCAGGAAAGGTTGGATGACCTTATATCAGATCTGGATCTTTTTTATGTTCATTCGAACAAGTTAATGTACACTTGGAATAGTAGAAGAGCTGGCCCAGGGCACATAGCGGAAAGGTTAGACAGATTCCTGATCAACATCTCACTCTTGGAACTTCCAGACAAGTCGTTCTCATCAAACCTCCCCTGGGAAGGATTAGATCACTGGCCCATAAGACTGGTCTTCGAAGCCAAAAACAATTAGGGCCCCATTCCTTTTAAATTCAACCCACTATGGTTGGATCACCTCGAGCTCATCTAATCCATTTCCCAAATATGGAATAAGTGGATCACAGGCTCACCCAATTACATATGGGATCATAAGCTAAAATTGGTAAAATATTTCCTAAAGATCTGGGAAAAAAACTCTTCGCAAAGCAAAGCCAAAGACAAAAAGATACAATCTGGGAAAAAAACTCTTCGCAAAGCAAAGCCAAAGACAAAAAGATACAGTTGGAAAATCTGCTGGAGGAAATGGAAACTACTGAGATCCAGCAAAATCACATCATACAAGAACAAAAAATCCATAAAGAGTATATACAAGCTCTAGCAGAAGAGGAAATCACATGGCGCCTAAAGTCCAGAAGCCGTTGGCTGAAAGCAGGAGACCAAAATACCTTTTTCCACAACCAAGCAAAAGTCAGAAATTGGACAAATCAAAGCTCATAAATCAAAACCCCTGAAGGAGAAATTATTAAGGAATTCAACCAAATCAAGCAACATGCATCCATGCATTTTCAAAATTTATACACCATGTCTGGCAGGGCTGAGAATCAAATAATTGAAGCCTTTCTCCAACACATACCCAGTAAGATCAAAGAAGAGGACAATGCTCACCTAGACAGACCCATTGAAGAAGCATAAATTCTAAAATCTCTGAAACAATTTCAAGAAGACAAAGCTCCTGGTCCAGACAACTTCAGTCTACACTTCTATAAAAAATGTTGGCACATCATCAAAAAAGACTTCATAAGGATGATACGATTTTCACATAAGGAAAAAAAGATGGGAGGCACTACCGACTCCTCCTTCCTAGATCTCCTCCTAAAAGATTTTGGAGCCTCTTCCCTGAATCACTTTAGACCCATCTCCCTTTGTAATATTTCCTAAAAACATTTCTCCAAAATAATCGTAAACAGGCTAAACCCCCTTCTTAGATTGCTAATCCTTTCAAATCAAGGAGGATTTGTAGCAGGCCGCCAAATTTGGGCTAACTTCATTTTGGTTCAAGAGGAAATCCACACCAACATCTCTCGAGGATACTCAGACATGGCTATAAAACTGGATATGGAAAATGCTTTCGACAGGGTGGAACATAATTTCCTCTTTAGAGTTTTGGAAAAATTCAGATTCAGTCAAAACTTCATTGCCTGGACAAAATCCTGCATTGCCTCCCCCTGGATAGCGTTGCTCCTAAATGGAAGACCTGGTCCCTTCTTCAAGGCATCTAGGGGCTTAAGAAAAGGATGCCCCTTCTCCCCCCTGCTCTTTGTGATCATGGTAGAATCCCTAAATTGCAATCTAGAATGGGAAAGCATAAATGTCACTATTCCAGGAATCAAAATCACCCAAGGAGTTAAAAGACCGAATCACTATCAATTTGTAGATGATACAATCCCTGTGAGCAGGGCCTCAAAAGCTTTGTCCAGAAGAATCCTACAAGTTCTAGATACCTTCCTTCTAGTCTCGGGAGGGCTCCTGAACAAAGAAAAATTCCAAATCTACACCTGGAATGTTTCTGCAGTCATCATAGCTAGAATTTCTCAAATCATGGGATTCGCCATCACCGAAGACTGGAAATCCTTCAAGTACCTAGGTCTCCCTCTTTGCATTAAAGCGCTCACGGGCGAGTTTTGACACCTATCTCTCCAAAAGGTTAAAAAAAAGATGGAAACATGGGGATCAAGGTGGCTCAATACAATAGGAAGGGAGGTCCTGATCAAATCTGTTCTCTCTTCCATCCCAATTTATCAATTCTCTACCCTTCTATCCCCAAAGGAAATTTTAAAATAATTGGCACAACTCATTCGTAATTTTTTGTGGCAAGGAGGAAAATCCAATCACAAAAAATTCCACTTGGTAAACTAGGACACGGGCACCCTGCCCAAAAATAGTGGATGCCTTAGAATCAAAGACCCCAAAGTCACCAACTTAGCATTGGGAGCTAAACTCCTCTGGAGAATAGTCACAGGAGAAAATGATTGGTGGAAAATGGCTCTCATAAAAAAATACAGAATCGACAAAAGAAAAAGAAGCATGGATAAACCCCAAACCCCGCAAACAGGTTCCCAAATCTAGAAATTAATAAGGGTCACCACCCCTTCTTTCAAAGAACATCTTTCCTGGATCACGAGAAATGGAAAAACCATCAGAATTTGGCAAGAAAAATTTTTTGGGGTGGATATCAATCCTTGGGAAGCAGAGATTAGGGAGTTAAAAATATGGATGTTGGGTACATGCAAATGCTTCCTCTATGATATCTCAGTCTGGAATGAGAATGGCAGTTGGAAATATTGGGACTTGGGGAGAGTGCCTGAGCACTTAACCAACTAGACACACCATATGACTTCTCTCTTGAAAGGGGAAACCCCCATCCTTAAAACCACTGCAGACAGTCGAGGATGGGGGGAAAAGAGATACTCAATAAAATAAGGATATAACATGTTACTCTCCATCACGAGAGAACATCAGAATTCAACAAAATGGAAAAATGTATGGAGTCATGACACCCTCCCCAAAGTCAACTTCTTCATCTGGACCCTAGTGCATGAGAAAATCCTAACAGGGGAAAACCTTATGAAAAGAGGCTTCCACAACCCCTTCAACTTCCCTCTATGCCAATGTAGTCAAGACAATATACATCGTTTATTTTTGGAACTGTCCCTTCTCGTAAATTTTTTGGAAAATATCTTATGGGGATTTGTCCAGAAAGATAAGGTGGCCCCCAAATCCAAATCCCAGCCTAGGAAATTGGGAGAAGTACTATCAAGGATCATTTAAGGACAAGACATTTATGAAGCGAATATGGAGGGCAGTGCCAAAGTTTGTCTATTGGTAGATATGGCTAACTAGAAAAAAAAAAAAAATCAAGGGATTGTCTCTCCTCCTCAAATGGTAGCCACTAAAGCCAAGCTACTCCTCTTAGAAAGTATGAAATCAAAACCTCTAAAGGTGGAAGATCCAATCAATTGGAATGACCAGGAAAAATATTGGATGGCAAGTTTCAACCTTAAGACCTCTAAGCACACCATCGCAGTGCATAGATCAAGCTAGCAACTTCACAGTATCCACAACATAGAACCTTTGATCCCAAAAGAAAAAATTTCATACTCTTTGTTTTTATGGAGCTTCAAAGGGAAACCTAGGGGAGGAAGGCGCGAGGGAGGAAGAAAATCCCTAAGTTACCACTGGAATCTTGGGACAGATACTAATAATAAAGTTGAGTCCTATGCTCTCCTAAAAGGCATACAACTCATCCAGAATCATAAAATTCGAGAGCTCAACATTCTTGGAGACTCCAAAAATATAAGAAGAATGATGATCCAAGGATCAAACCCCAGAGATATAAGTCTAAATCAAGTCATGGATAGAATAAGGGTGGATTCTCGGGACATTAAGAAAACCTTCTACCACATAATCAGAGAAAATGACACTGAAGGAAACAAAATGGCAAATGCAACAATAGGGGAAACACCTGGTTCCCTAAGTATAGACGGAGTGACAACCTCATCCCCCCTGTACTAATGATCAATTTTAACTATGAAATGGAAAGGGAAATACAAGAAGGTGCCACACTGAGGCTTCAAATTGAAACAAAGGGCACATGCATAGGAGAGGAGCCCACACCCCTCAAATCCCAAGTGACAAAAGAGGGGGAGGAAACCTTGTGAAGTTGAGAACGATTCCACCCAAAACAAGAAAGAAGCTCGCCAACAGCACAAGGATGAAGTAGGTCAACATCCATGTGGATTAGATCTACCCTGGGTTGACTAGGTGGCATGGATCACATTTGAGACTCTTTGTCTGAGGTAAAAAGCTAGGTAACGATATATCCAGAGCCATCATTCCGCGAGGAGGTAAGTCAGACAACACACCAGAGTGCATGGGAGATCATGTCACCAAGCATAAAAGGATGGTGGAAGTGGTACGAGAAATCCATCCTGCGAAACACATTCACTTCATTGACATCATTTGCACCTCCAGACTTGAGTTCATGACACCTGATGGAATAGATCGCAGGGAGTCACCTTTGAGCACGCAGGTAAGTACGCCCTATCCATTAATGGACCCATGGGAAATCATGGCACGCAGGTAAGTACGCCCTATCCATTAATGGACCCATGGGAAATCATGGCGTCGTCCTTTCCCAAAATTTTGGTTATTTTGGTAATTCCTTCTGTTCCTTCCTCACCCCTGTGATTCCAGGTTATTTTTATCCTTGTCTCCTCATCACTCCCTCAATATCTCTTGACCTCGCTCTGCGCTTCTTGGTGTCTTCCTTTTTCTCATAATTACCGCTCTGAACCAAACCTCTCGGCTCCAAGGAATCTGGGTTTTCCCTCTCTCTAAGCCTGGTCTAGACTTTGGCCCCTTCATGGTTTCACGGTGTCCCCCTCTCACTTCCCATGGCTCTCGAACCGTCTTCCTCAGAACTTCCAAGAATTGCAACGTCTTCCTCAAAACTTCCCAAGAATTGCAGCATCCTCGGGCCTCTCTGTTCACCCCTCGGTTAGATGGTCATCCTCGCCCCCACCTGTTCTCCTGTTGTAGACTAGCGACCTCCTTTCTTGTACGTGGAATTCCATTTGTCCCCTAAATATGAACCGAGAAATTGTCAGAACCGAAATATCTTTAGCAAACGAAACAATGCAACAAGGAAATGAAGCTCTAGTGGATTCGGGAAGCTGGGCAGAGGAAGCATGGGAAGAGGAATACGGTGGGTGTAGTAGAATAAGAGTACAACTTGGAGCAATGGGAGCCAACAAATCCTTTGAGTTGGAAATGATTTCCCAACACAAATTCATGATCGAAAAGCTCCAGGATGAGAGCTATGCTCAACGCATCCAAATTGAGGACAATCGCATGAAGATGGAGACAATGCAGTGAAGACTAGAACAAATGGAAGGAACATAGTCACCTCTAATCAATCCAGGAGAGCAACATGAGAATTCAAGGCATGCACAGTCGAACTCAGTCAACCAAATCCCTGATCTGAATGAGGCGCAACCAGAAAACATGGTGGACATGCAACACATCAAAATAGAAAATGGTAACTAAGTTTTAGAATCTTATTGTTTTGTCGTATAATCTGCATCAACGATATCTATTTATGGAGCTATCCGAGGAATTCTACTTTCAGAAATTTTGAAAAGCAAGGGGGATGTTTCAAACTCTATTCCAATTTCAATCCCCACTTTTGTAAAATCCTCACTCTAAGAGGGAAAACTCGACGGTCTATACAAACCCTTTTTTTGTAAAATCAGTGGATTCTTCCACACAACTAATACAAATTTTGCCATATTTTGTTAAAAAAAAAAGATGATGTTGATGTACAAAAAGATATGGAGGTGAGAATGTAGAAGGTGATATTTATTTATATTTTATTGTTGGTTTTATTATTGCAAAACAAACATATATATAATTGGAGGGATTTATAACATTGTTAGAAAAAAGTGTATTTATCTTCTTAAAATTTGATGGTTATTGGTAAGTTATAATTCTCTTTTTGATTGAAATTATTAAGAGTTTGAAAGTAAGATATGCTATTGGAAATCTATATATCTTGAAAAGTTTAGTATTGGAATAATGTTGTATTTTAAATTGGAATCATAAAAAAATTTGAAGTAAAATTTGTTGAGCCTTGACTTAGTAATATGAGGAGATCTACCTTTTTAAGGGTTTTTCTTTTTTTTAAATGAAGAATATTAAAAAAGAAAAAAGTGACACATCTCTAGTTCTTATATCTTATAAAAATTCTCATCAAACCATGAAAATATTTAAATAAAAAACCAAAATGACCACAAAATTCAAAAAACACCTCACCATAAAATAATGTTATAATTTGTAAAGAATGTGTTTGATAATATTAACTCAAAGCTTAAATATCATATAATAAATAATGTTCATTAAATTTAAATTAAAGTATTATTTAATCTCACACAAATATACATTCTATATTGTACATTTACTAAATAAATCCATAAACCATGAAAACAATAAAAAAATAAATTATACTAATTGGTTTGTGGGTTAAGATATATAAGATAACTTGTCATATAACTCAAAATATCCCAATATAAGTTATAAATATCCTATATACCACATTTTAACCATTAATGGAATTAATATTGTAAGACTTCATTGTAATACCAAACTGGAATCATCTCTTAAAACAAAGCTAAGAATCCATATCCATCTAACATTGGCTAACCTAGGAATTAGTTAATATAAGTGGTCTACTTTTAGTTAACCTATGAATTGGTTAATACAAGTGGTCTACTTGTAGTAATACTCAAAATTGGCAAAGTTTCTACACATCAGCCATGCATATCATTTCAGATTCCCTAACAAAGTTGTGAAATATATAGTTTAAATTAACTCATAGGAATTTTAAATAATATTATTCACTTGTGAATAACAACAAAAGAAACATCAACATGGTATAGTTCTTCAATCAAAGTTAATACTTTACACTATTCTTGAACTAGTCATTGAATATTTGCATACCCCATCACATTTATTACCCGTACAATATGCAAGGGGTATTGTTTTCATTCTTTTGGTTTTAAGTTAGAATCTATCCAAAATATTAAAGTCAAACTTTGAAGTTAGTAAATTTGAATTATATATTTTTTTAATTGTCATTTTTAAATATAATTATTTTAATTGGCTTATATTTATTTTGATTGGTTAAACTATGATCGATGAGAAGAATAAATATCATATATTGTGCATGAAGGGAAATCTATAGAAATGTCTCCCTCTCAGTCTCATGGCCAATCCCACAACAATTTAATATTCTCAAAAATAAGACTTCTAAACAAGAAATTGTTGTGAATGAATTGAAGAAGAAGTGTAACTTAGAAAGAAATATTAATGCCAAATCAATAGACAATTAGGTACATCGATTAGAGTCCTAATTCTCTATGAATATTTTTTTTGAGGGTGAGAAATTCACCATTGCAACTTTGAATATGTTGACTAATGTACCCTACTAGTGGGAAAATCTATTAAAAAAGAAGGACGAAGATGGAGAATCCATAAAAACATGGAAATATTTTTTCAAACATGTTAGAATGGAGTTTTATCCATCCAAATATCATGAACAATAGTATAATAAAT
>CBVK0100577251.1:0-12414 GCA_900067695.1 Picea abies | reverse complement strand
ATGTGAAAAGCATATTGATTTCCCCCATCCCCTAAAAAGAATGTAAAACTAATTGAAAGGGATGTTGAAAGGAAATTAAAATGGGAAATGCAGGTATCTTCACTAGGGCTATGGACACTCACTCGCAGTGAAGTAAGGCCTGTGATGTCGGGGTGACTACACCATAGGATATGGATTCTTTTTGGTAGTGTAGAAACACCATGAGGATGAGGAAGAGTTCCAATTAGTATATTTATTCTAGTACTCAATTAAATTAGTTTCCTCAGAAATAACTATGTTTTAACCTCAATTATTACTTTGAAATCTTAAAACCTTGAGCTATAGAAACATTAGTTATGAATTTGAATCCTTAGTTGAAATTTAGATTTGCATTTCCCTGAACAATTCCAGAGTAAATTTGATTGATGGAAAAAAGAATTATACTTTTTTTATCACATTCAATAAAAACATGTTAAAGTCTAAAATTGGTAGCGGTTCAGTTTCTTCAATTATAGATTAATCTCATAAAAGAGAAGAAAGGATTTTTTTCTAATAACATCCATTAGGTATGTTTTGTTAGTTTTCTTTCAGCAATAATGACTCCATAACCCAATAAAGGCACATGGTTTGCAATGCTTATGTGCCTCGCAGGGAGATACAATCCCTAGATGGGGTCAGATGTTGTAACATAGTCCAAAATTTTTCATAAAATTTGAAAAGAAAATTTTAGTTTTTAAGTCTTCTTTGAGGTTTTAGTTTCTCTATATGTTAGGTAAATGAAATTGGAATAAAATTTTAAAATTTTTATTAGATTAGACTTATTTTAATTTTTTAGTCGATGATCATCTGTTTTATTCAGATTTTATTTAAATCTTAAAAATTAGCATTTAGTTTTGGTTGAATAAATGTTAGTATTAAAGTTTATTTCAAAACTTTGATAATAATTTGATGCTACATAAAGTTTTAGTATATATATTTGTTAATAAAATGTATATGCATTTGTAGAGAGATCGTGCGCCCCATCTCTTAGATCAATGATCCACAGTTAATTGCATCCCCCCACCCCCCGTGTGTTCGATGGTTAACGGAAGGGAGGGGGGGCACAAAAATCAACTAGACTTAAACACATTTTGTAGTGTCATGAGACTATTAATTTTTTCCCCCTAGACTACAGTCAGCCTAACCATACCCGACCCCCCCCCCCAATTTGTAAATCCAAATAAACAACGTTGGGATGACACGTGTTATAAATGATGTCAGCGAATGGAAAGGTAAAAATCCATTTTTATTTAAATTTAATTATTTCTCTTACAAATGTTAAGTTGCCACGTGTTCAACTAAATATTAAAAAGGGGGTAAAGGTAAAATGGTTCGTTTATTTGGATTTACAAAGAACTCAAGCACCGGATAAATTCTCCAGCGTCGTCTGCCATCTCCATTCCAGTCCAAGTCCTTTTCCAATCAAATATTTTTATGGGTAATTCGAAACCCTTTTAAACTCTTCTAGTTCATTATTTAAAAAATAGAATCCTCTCAGCAAACTGAAATTAAGAAAATTTTAATAAGCTTATTAGCCAAGGATAAACACCAGGTGCCATTATAAACTAAAATTGTAAGTATATTAACATATATCTCTTAGGAACAATAGGCTTGACTAAGCTCTGCAACTAGGGTTTCCTAAGTCCTTTAGTGTGCACGTGTCATGTCTCCGTCAGTTGGGGGGACCCCCCCAAGCTCTCCTCTACCTCTGGACATCGCTTCCTTCCAAGATCTAACCACATCATATGTGAAATCTATGGAACAAGCCCCAACAAAATTCGTGAAGAAGATGGATTAAATCCCAAAAGTTCATGTTCATCCTTCGTTGGCCCGACCTTTCACCCTCTAGCTGGAAGAAAACAGTATCATTAGGAATTTTACAGGGTTATGGCCTTCATCCTAGCCAAAGGAGCAAAATCATGAACAATGGTAGCATCCAAAAAGGAAGAAAACCACTGGCAAGACAACAGCAACTTCACAGGCTCATGGACAAGGAGAGAAATTGCTTGCTCCACACACTTGACCCCCAAGCACAACCCTGAGAGGGGAGGCTATCCAAAATAGGTATGAGAATATTGTAAACCTAGAAGAAATTGTGGAATAAAATATGGAAGCTCGAGAGGGAATTGAAACGACACACCAAGAAGCTCCAAATAAAGAGGATCGAAAAGGAAAATCAAAGGAATCTCAAATATCGAGTGGTGGTGAGTCTCATCCACCAATTGTACCCTCCCATCCTTCAACAAGGATCACAAAAATCCATGAGGAAGAACATCAAGGAAACTCTGAAAGTGATTCGGAACCAGAAATCACCCAGCCCAGTACAACAAGGAAATTCAGTCGAAGCTCTAACAAAAACAAAATGGAATCGGCATCAGATCGAGAAAAAGAACTAGGCATTCAAACTACACTAGAGGAATCCCTTAGAAAATAAGCCAAGTTAGGAAAATCCCACAACACTAAGGGAGTTTCCTCTCATCCCTCTAAAGGAGGGGCACACAAAAGCTTAGGTAAATGATGAAAGTAGTCTCCTAGAACTATAGAGGTCTTGGGAGCAAGGAAAAAAAAGAATAAGTTGGAAAATTAATAAGAGTAGAAAATCCCCTAGCCCTTATACTCCATGAGACTAAGATGAGGGATAAGGAAGCTCTCCAAGACATGCAAATAATTTGGAAAGTAGGAAATGGTAAATCCATAAGCTCAAGAGGTGCATAGAGTGGCTTGTGCATAATGTGGAATGCAAAAGTTTTGAATCTGGTGGAATGTCTCAATTNNGTGCATAATGTGGAATGCAAAAGTTTTGAATCTGGTGGAATGTCTCAATTATCCTCATTGGATGATGGTAACACTCTTCATGATCTCCAAAGGTATGAATCTATCCATTATCAATATCTATATGCAAAATAATTATTGGGAAAAAATTGAGTGTTGGGGTTCTCTTTAAGATCTAGCTAAAGGAAACCTCCCCTAGAACCTTATCATTGCGGGAGATTTTAAAACCACAAGAAGTCTTAAAGAAAAATGTAGGGGTTCCATAGTGAGAGACTAATTTAGGGAAAAAATGGATGATCTCATCTCAGATTTGGAACTGTATGACATTCCCCTCGTCAAGGGTTCCTTTATCTAGAATAACAAAAGGGCAAGGTAGGGCCATATTATTGCCTGGATAGATTGTTTCTTAATCAGGAAATCCTTTCTCATATTGCCAGAAAAAAATTCTTCTTTGATCCTCCCCTGGGCGGGCTCGGACCATCATCCTATAGCTCTAGCCTTTGCTCATGAGATTAATAGGGGACCCATTCCCTTCAATCTCAATCCACTGTGGATGGACCATCCCGATTTTTACCCCCTAGTCGTTGGTACTTGGTGCCAATGGATTATGGGTTCATATCCTCATATTTCATGTCACAAATTAGTGGAAATCCTTTAATTACTTTGGGTTGCCAATTTTCTTGACATTGCCCCCTGGAGAATACTAGCAAGTTATTCTTTAGAAAGTAAGAGAAAAAATGGAATCCTGGGGGGAAATTTGGCTCAACCCTATAGGGTGATTGGTTCTAATCAAATCAATATTATCCTCTTTGCCTCTTTTTCATTTATCATCTCTACTGGTGCCTATGGGAATCAAAAAATATATGGCCCGACTCATTTGAAAATTCCTTTGGTAAGGAGGAAAGTCCAACTCAAAAAAAAATCATCTTATGAATTGGAATATAGTCTCATATTCTAAGGAGCATGGGGGACTGGGCATTAGGGATCCAGAGTTTGTCAATATATCTTTGGGTGCCAAGTTGCTTTGGAGATTAGTAACAGGAAGTAAAGAATGGTGGAAATGAGCTATTGTCAAGAAATATAGAATGGGAAATAGAAAGTGATGTCTAGACCTCGATCTAGTTTGTCGCTCGTGGTCACCCATATGGAAACTTATTCAAACCTCCATCTTGTTCTTCAAAGAAAATTTCTCCTAAGTTCCAAGAAATGGAAAATAAATTCTCCTATGGAAAGACTTACTCATGGGCTCTTGCCCCTTGTACAATATCACAGGGATTGAATATCTAAAAGGTTGGATGTTATCGCAACAAAATTCTTCGTTGCATGATATTTCATATTGGAATGAGGATGGTTCTTGGCAGGGTTGGAAGTTGGGAAATATTCATCCCCATCTGCAACAACAAGATCATATTCTGGTAATGTGTCTTAAGGGGGTTTCCCCACTTCATCAGAACATCCAAGAAAGTAGAGGATGGGGTGCCACAGGATATACAGTGAAAGAAGGATATAAATCACTCCTATCCAACTCAAGGAACCTGAGTCAAACATCCTGGTGGAAAAATATTTGGAATTCGGATGCACTTCCTGAAATCAACTTATTTTGCTAGACTCTTGTGCATGGAAAGATCATGACAAGGGAAAATATGATGAAAAGAGGGTTTAATGGCCCTTTCCTCTGCACTCTTTTTCAAAGAAACTGGGAAACAGTCCAACATCTTTTTGGGGAGTGTTCCTAATCTAAACAAACTTGGGATACAATGCATCCCAAGGTGACTCATCAGGTAATATGGCCTACTAAATTTCAAAGCCTAATTGGGAAATGGGAAAATTATTATCGAGGATACTTCAAATGGAAAGATGTATTTAAGAGACTATGGAAATATTCTCCCAAACTTGTCAGTTGGTATATCTGGCTTGCCCAAAATATCATTATTTTTCAGAATAAAAGGATCCATCCACAAATTGTAGCAAGCAAGGCAATTTCCCAACTGACAGAGATTCTGAACTCCAAAAGATTGAACCTAGAGGAGAAATCTAAGTGGAGTAGAGACGAAAAGGCTTGGATTTTGAAATTTAATATTCATCACTCTTCGTGCTCCAAATCTTCATAGCAATCATGTTGGAAGCTTCACTCTTCTTCTTTCAGTATAGAGCAATGGTTTTCTTCTCAGTTTGGGCATACACTTCATTTTGGTGGAGCATACAAAGGAAACACATGGGAGGCAGGTACCAGGGGATTCCTTTTGGGCCCAGAGGAAACAGAGTTTTTGATTATTACTGGAATTTGAGGACGAAAACAAACAAAAAAGCGGAGGCCTATGCCTTGCTTCAAGGGATCCATTTGGAAAATCAAAGGCAAATTCAAAATTTGAATGTAGTGGGAGACTCAAAGACTATAATAAGATTAATGATACCGAGATCCTCTCCTCATAACATGAGCCTTAAAATATTAATAGATAGAATATGCCTCCTCGTAAGATCCATGCACACCAATTATTTCCATGTCCTCTGAAACAACAATGAAGAGGCAGACAAAATGGCCGATAAGGCCATAGGCAAGCCCCCAGGTCTCCTGGGGGTTGGTGACCAAGAAATTATAGCCCCCTTGCCATGAGACCAGTCCCTAGATTGGCTCCTGGGGCCCACAATATTTGGGGGGCATCATGTGGCAAGACTTTTCAATGCATGTTCTCCAGCACAGGAATTTGTACACGATGAAGAAGTTTATTAAGGTGGGTGGTTAATTGTGTTTCCCATGGGAAGTACCACAGAGCCATCATGATGACGAGAGGGGATCCTCCTTACACAGGTGGTATCATGTGTCCTAGAATGGAGGTCTCAGGTGCAGCAAAAGAGATGACAAAAAGAAGTGATCAGATGGGGATGGCTTTATCAATAGGCGTTATCCCATAACCTTCGCCACCCTTCAAAATCCTTTTTCATGCAGCCTACCAGACAGACAAGGTACTATACAAATATTTCTTTCATTTCTCCAGTCATTTTCACTCGTACTAGGATTTTCTCAGGATCTTCAATCACATCATGAAGGATTATGATAGGATCCAATTCAATAATTTTTATAAATCTCGAAACCTCTCGCCTTTGACCTATGAAAATTTCCCTGTGTGGGATGAGTGGATCCTCTATGGGTGGGACTCTCTGCCAAGCTCGGTTGCGAAGTCATCCCACTGGTTCCCCCTGACATAGTGTAGCTCAAATGTGGCTTTGTTTCCTCTCAGCCAAGTCCTCCTTTCACTCTTCGGATTCAATCAAAGTTACCTCATTAGTGTCACGGCATTGTGCATTTTGGAAGCATCAAAGGAGAATGGATGCTAAGGGGAGAAATGTAGGACAAGGTCAACTCGACCCAGAGTTAGAGTGTGTAGAGTGTAAGAACTTAAAAACCAAGTTTGGAGCAATTAGCTCCACGGTCTCCTTTGATCTTGAAACTTTGTCTCAACATCGACTTGTCATTGGGAAGCTTCAGGATGAGGTGTTTTCACAGCGTAGTCAAATTAAGGATCTCCAATTTTGCCTTGAGCAGTGCGATAAAAACCAGTAGCAGCCCTCCACCCCGGCTAGCAAGGGGAATGCGTCTAGAAATATTTCATAAGCCTCAGTGGGCTCGATTTCTGAACTCAATGAACCTGTTGAAGCATATTGGGAATAGCAAGAAATTCAACTTATCAAGCAAGAATCTGGTAGTTGATTTACTCTAAAATGTAGTTCTCATGTTTTGTTTATCTATATGTATTAATAGTATTTTTTAGCAGGTGTATACCTCTCATATTAGAAGTATATTATTTTTTTGGACAGTCCTTAAGGACCAAGACATAAATTTTGTAAATTATGGACTAGCCTCTAGATATGGAGGTCTCCAAAACCATATGAATCTTTTTTTTTGTATCTCAGTGGTCTTGACCACACCATTTTAATGAAAAAATTCCCCAATTCTTGTGAAAAAAAAATTAAGAAAAATTTAATTGTTGAGAATGAAGATCTAGTCAAAAAAGACAAGGATATATTTGATCTAGTCTTTTCATTTGATTATTTTGAGTTACACCAGTGCGATCACCAAAATTTTAGGGATCTAATCAATCACTATCACACTTGGGAATCCGACTTAGCAAATTTTTTGATGCCCCAAGTTTACGATTTCCCCAAATTTATGGTATGGTGTGTCATGAACTACATTCCCCCTAAGAGAGATATAATTTAGATGGGTCTGTGCACATCAAACTGACTCCTCAATCCATCATTGAAATGTTAAGGTGGCCACTAAACCTTGATAGTGAATTGTTAAATGAGATTATATCATCCAAAAACTTCATAGAAATAAATCTTGAAGGTAGAGTTTCCTTGTTACAATCATATTTATGAAGGAATATTGATGTTCCTATAGACAATGTTGATATTGAATCTAGTTTGTTTCCTAAAATTTCACAAAAACTTATCTCCATGATTTCTGTAATTTTGGGAAAGGACAATGACTTGGTGTTCAATGACTTTGTGTTGGGGATTATGGTATCAATTTTTCCAATTACAACTAAACCCATGACCAAATTTAATTACACCCAATTATTAGTTGATCAAATCCATCATCAACTGTTAGAATTTGAGTCTCTTAGAAATTTCAGATACCAACCTTACCTTGTTCACCTCTTTTTGTTTTCTCGGTCCTTTCATTTTACACATTGTGGATTAAAAGTTGAATATGAGATTGGTAACCTAGCTTCAGTCATTTATTGGACCTCATTGATTAGGAAGAAGCCTCTGAATATTGGATTTTCAAAGTATATTGACCAATTTATGTCTAAATCTTATTAGATTATACACAATGAATGTCCCCCCAGAATATTTCCTGAATGAAAAAACATTATTACAGTTGAGCCTAGATAAGAGAGTGGGAGATCGGTACATCTTTGAGGATTACACTAAAATCAGAGTCTATGGCTCTGAGCTTCGACCTTTTCTTCTACCCACTTTCTTAACTCCTTGATTCTTTGCATTGGAATACATTAGAAAAATATTAAATTCAAATGAAATACATTTTGTATCAATAAAATACAAGGCCACCTTTAAATTGAAAAAACAAGTTGGACCTTTTATTGTCAATACCATATCAGCATTGTAGGTGAAAGCAAAGCTTCTTTCAGCTATGGGATTTCAACAGGGAAAGCCATTGAAGTATGGCCCTCATCTTGTGATTTCCTTAAAAAGAATATCACATGGACAGGTTCCTTATCAACATCAACAAAGAGAAGATTTTGAGCTATTGGTGAACCAGGACAGTTGGGAAGGTACAAATGTTTTTGCAATTCACAGCAAGGTTCTAGAGAAACCTTTGAATTATTTAGTCACACAAACCCCCCAGCAGCTTGAGAAGACATACAAGAGAAAAAATACAAAATCAACTTCAAATAATTCAGGAACGGAGGAAGAAAGGTCAGAAAAAAGGAAGAAAACAAAAATTCTTGATGAAGAGGAATATCTAAAATTACAGGAAGAAATAAAACCAGTGGACAAAGGACCTATTGTGATTGTGGATGTATCATCATCAGAGAATCCCAAGAGTACAGAAGGTCAAAGTGAAACAGAATTAGGGAGTACAAATCAAGCAAAATAGATTGATTATGTTCATCATTTCATGGATATCAAGAAAACAGGTGCAAAAATTAAACAAAATGTTATTCCTAAAAATTTCGACCATGATACATCTCAAACCAAAATGATATTAACTATGGATTATGAGAAAGGAAGGTTGAATATAGTGGTTATGGAACCAAAGGAACAGAAGAAGGTGACAAAAATTTATGTTGATATTAATGTAGTTCATCCACTGGATAAATTTGAATTGCATAGACAAACTGGAGAAATGTTGAATAGATATTTCATGATAGCAAATCTTGGAATCAAAAAGCTTCAAATCATAAATGATTAACTCAGAACCCAACTCAAAAATGAGAAAAAGGCTAATAGAACAAGACAAATGAGAGTAGAAGAGTTGGGAAAATGGGTTATGGACCTAGGAGCTAATCTGAAATATGAAGCATATGTACAAGCACTAATAAAAACAAATGACACAGATATCGAGGCATTAAAGAAAATGCTTAAAATCACAAGAATTGATCTTGTACAGACCCTAAAACTATAGGCAGTCCAAGCAGAAAAAGAACAGCTTTTGAAGAAAATGATTCATATGGAAGTGTAAATTGATTTGTATGGAAAGAATATTGAGACCCTAAGAAGTGGTTCATATTCATCTCAATCAATTGATTCATTAGATCCAACAGATGGATTATCAAAAGAATTAGTAGATTTGAACCTAAAGAGAGCTGAGATTGAGAAGTTGAAGAAAAAAATTGCAACACGGGGTAAAAAAATCAAAGATAGAATAAGATTATTGAAGAATACCAGAAGCTGAAAGCTAATATGCTAACATACATGGAGAAAATGAAGAACAAGTTATCTGGATTACCCTATTTCATAGGGGCAAGACACATCATTTGGGATAAAATCATTAATGAAGTTGGCAAACTTTGGGACTATTTCAAGATAATAGATGATGAAATGTTATTGACAGATGAAGTAGATGGCATTATAAAGAAATCATTTCATGAATTAAGAACTAGACCTCAAGTTGCTACTCAAATTATTAAATTCCATTTCCAGAGAAACATTGACAATGAAAGGTGTCAAAGACAGAACTACAGTGGTTATGAAAATTGAAAGGGTTTTTACAAAGAGGAATATGATATAGAAAGCTCAAAATAAATGCATAATTGTGAAGAAAAATGTTGAATATTTTACAAATAAGTTTGAGAATCTAGTGAAAATGGGGTTACCTTCAGCATGGGATGATAAAGGGAAGCTTCTTTCATATGAAAATTATAGAAAAAAATTATTTATTGCTAGATAAAAAGAGGATAAATTGCAAGGTATAGTTGATACTTTGAGAGGTCATAATTGTAGACATACTCATAGATGATTTCTATATTCTATGGAAAACAAATAACTTATTTTCAAATCCCTCTACATATGAAAAATACACAGAATTGGATATTGCGTACAGGAAGATGAATTCATTCAGTTATCCATCGAATGAAAATTGGAATCATCTCATCCAGTTGCTGACAGGATGACTCACCAAAGCAGTTGAAGGAATGCAGGAGTTGTCTTCTCCAACTGTCCTATTTTCTAGAAATCAAATATCTTGTTGTATTTGAATAGATAAGAAAAGGGATTGAATAACCATTTTGGTTTCTACCTGATTTGTATAAATATCTATGAGAAACTCAATGTAAAGGAGATTTTTGGCCCAAAAATATCATATCTTTAATAAAAAATCTACAATTTTTAAGATTCAAACTTCAATGTTTCGGTTCATGTATCTTATTTCTTGATGTTATCTTCATGATTCTAACTTAATCTTTGAATGTGTCTACTTCCATCACTGTGATAATTTATTACAACAACTACTATCACAAATTACAAAGGTGTTTTAAAAGTTACAGATCTATGAGATATATTGTGAGTATTAATCAGACATGTACTTCATTTATTTCACCTACTGAATAAGAAAGAATTATTCTTTTTTGTTCATTTTATTGTGGTTTAGATACATATTCAATTATTGTTTCTTTTGTCTGAAAGTTAAGTAATATTTATCAAGAGATAAAATATTTCACTTTCAACTTTGTTTTTCTCTATTCTTCTTTCATTCTTTAAAATATTTAATTGTCTGAGACATAGAAAATTTGCCTTTGAATATTAATATTTAAATATTTAAAGACTAGTAATGAAGGCATGAACAAAGAAACAAAAACACTTTATTTTAGGACATATCAACTTAAACCAAAAAAAAAATTATGGATGTCTTGGCATAGTTTCCTAGACAAAAACATCTCAAGGGTTACAACACCATCTCTTTGGTAATGTTAGAGAATAAAATGGTGTTCAAATGATTTTCAAGAAGTTAAATTGGTTTTGAGAAGTTGTTTTGGGCATATTCTCTTGAAATAAAATTTCATATTACTTTCTTGGTTTCAAATGGAAATATCTAGTTTGGTCATGGTTGACATAGTTTTCCTCTACTTCACTAGATCCTCCTTCATTGAAATATTTTGTGTTTGAAAATGACAGATTGTACAATAAAACCATAGCAGATGCCAAAGGGACAGTTGGTTTATCATATTTAGAGTTGTTATTGAACTTGGAATTCCTTTGTAATTGAGTGTGATGTCCAAATAATTTGTGAATACGTGGTGATTCCTTTCACTGTGCACTTCTTATTGTAGTCAACACATACCCCAAAACCTCTCCACTCAAATCATTTTAGTTATTAGTTGTTGTGGGTTTAGCTCTAAGGACAATGAAAGTATTGTTATTGTGCTTGCTAAAGTTGTTCAAATCCCTATTATTTGAATAACTTTGGTTTTTAAAGGAACCCCCTTTGACCTTTCTTTGCAAATTGACCAACTCATGGGATAATTTTTGTAAAATTATTTTCATTTTTATGTTTCAAGGCAGGTATTACTAGCACATTTTGAATCGTTTAGGGTGACATCATGTAATTGTTTAATATATAGAGTGGGGGCATCCTGTAAACATGGCATGTCCTTTTCAACTTTAATTGCTTCAATATAATCTCCCTCTAGATTAAGATTTTGAACTCCAAAGTTCTTTATGAGAAACTCCATGATAGGTTCTAAGGCATTCAAGTAAAATTCCAAAATGAGTATTGGTGGGTGTATTTTTTGTGTAGAGATTGAAAGGTACATGGTGTGGAACTTAGTGTTAAAATACATAACTTTCTCATTTAGTTTCAATTTCATTTGGATAATTTGTAGGGCCAATGAGACTTAACTTTGACAACATCAAACTTTTCAAGGAACGATTCCTTGAATTCCATCCATTTATGAAAGTCTTTCACTGGCAGGTTATAGAACCGAGAGGATTCTTTGCCTTCAAAATTGAAAATGGAAAAAGCTACAAAGTTTCTTCATTATGGATATTCAATGAACAAATAAATTGCATATATGCCTTGGTATGATCTTCGTCCAAAGTAAACTCATCCGGGTTGTGCCTTGGAAAGGATTTTTTTGCATTTTGGGAAGGTCATGTATAGGTCTAGTTAGCTACCAGGCATTTCCTACCAGACAAGAGGGAGATTGGATGACCTCCATGTTATAAATATGAGACTATCATGAGACAATAGAAAGTATCCTAACTATATTGATGTGAATATATCAGATCATATGGAAGAGCTTCCAAATAGGTGTCCCAAAATCAACCAGTTTTGAGTCTGGTTGGAAGAAGCAACATGTCTTCGTCTTTTGATATACTCATATTCAAACTACATGCCAATTTATTTGAATATTAAGGTTCAAATCACTTTTTGAAATGAAAATATCAGGGAATGCTAGAAAAAGTGAAACACCTAAACCATAAAGGGATCAATTTCTCATTGATAAGTTTAACATAGTTTTCTGTTGGATTACTAAGTGGGGGGGTGAATCAGTAATAGCATAATTATAGTCATTTTTCTTCAAATTTTATATCAATGTAGAATTACTATCCAATAATGAGCAGTAAGAAATAAACAATCACACACATACACAGTAC
>CBVK0100577226.1:0-10494 GCA_900067695.1 Picea abies | reverse complement strand
CTCAACAATAAATATAAAAAATAATTTTTTTTTACAAGTGTCATAGTCAAAGAGTTGGTTGGGAAAATGAAATCTTTTCCCAACAATCATAATAAGAAATTACAATTAACTAAATTCCAAATTTAAAATTGCCATAAATGACAATAATTTTCCAAATTCAAATTTACCAGAAATGGAAATAAATTCCTAAGTGTATTCAGACTTCAATAATAATTTATTTTTCGGCATATTACAATGTAGATAACTATGAATAACTCTTGAATAAATTAAAATAAAAATAGGATTATTATTTATATTACCTTCAACTTCAATCATATGTGATAGAAACTCATCTTTCTTTTTGTCCAAAGTTGCATAAATCTTAGGTACACTTATTCCCATGTCTTCTACTATTTCATATTATTGTGTGTTGTGAGCATTCTTCACTCTTTCACTCCTTCGTGGGAAGTATTTGTACATGTGATCTCCCTTACAACCCCAACATTGCATAGGTTGTTTCATTGACCTTTACCCCAGTGGATCTATTATTCTGGATTCTTTAGTAGTTGTATGTTCCTGATAGTTATTCCTGGAGAATGGTTTCTTAATCCCCTTCTTCCTTAGTTTCATCTTACTTTTCTTCTTGACTTCCTAATCTTTCTGGTAAGATTATTTCCCTCTTTGCTAATCATAAAGACACTTAGCCCTTATTATACTTTCATCCAATGTTTTGGGATCATCATATTGTATTCTATCAATGATAAATGATGGAAACCGATTCAAATATATCTGAATCTTAATTTGCTCTTCTGTGATGAAGGAAACATATTTCATTAGTTCTAAAAAACTTCTTTCATACTCATCTATAGTCATACTCCAAATCTTGAGTTCAAAGAACTCTTTCATTTTCTTTTCATAGTACCTCTTAGTCAATTATTTCCTCTGAAAATATCTCTTGAATTATCTCCAAGTAAATTTCTTCTCATCAATTTGTTGTACTTTCACATATTGGTCCCACCACATTGATGCTTTTACCTTGAGCTTGTAAATAACAATTAGACCCTCTACTAGTGAAGAGTAATTATGCAACTCGAAATAATTTCTCATATTTAGCAACCATATTTCAACATCCCCATCCTTCTTATGCTCACCATAAAAAGTAGGAGGTTTGATTTTATTCATTTCCCCTTGTATTTCATCCACCTTGGTCTTCTGAGGTTATTTAACATGACTTGAACTATTGTGTGATCTCCTAGTGGAATGTTTTGGAGAGTGATGGTTTTCTATGCCAACACTTATATTACACACTGATCTTCCCCTCTTATAATGGGATTTATAGTTTCTTGATCTGCTTGACTCAGTCTTCTTATCCATTTTATTCTCAATTATGTTCAAGATTTGCATCAACTTAATGTTGAAGTCTTCTTGCAACTGATTGGCTTTCATAAGTCTCTCATTGTCTTCTTTATTACGCAAGACATTCCTCTGCAAACTCTTTACGGTTTCCATCAAGTTCATACTTTCTTCCTTACCATCTCCATGTCCATTGGAATTTGTACCTTCAATACCCATATGGACATACATTCCTCTATCCTCTTCTTCATGACAAAATATCCCTTGCACATATTCCATGATTCTCAAATTGTGTTGATCTTGCTTGATCTAATGTTGTTGGCTCTACAAAATGTGTAGCCAACAAAATTTCTTAGGCTAGACAATTTAACAAATCATGAAACAATGTACAATTATGTTTTCATACATCATCATAATTATTTATTCATATTTCTTAGGAAGTTAACTGCTTATTCAACTTCACGCACAAAATTGTATTTCATATTTATCCTACACATATTTACATATATGATGCTAATCACGCAACGCATGCACCGCACACCACTGCACTAATTCATGGTTAAGTTTTTTCATACTACACACCAGTAATTATACCTTCAATCCACATGATTATGCATGCACAATCATACCAAATTTGCGCGTGCACCAACAATTCTAACTGTGTTCTACGAATAATCCAATTGCACCTCATGTGCATCATATGTGTGAGGAAAAAACTTAGTGTGTTTTACCATTCATTTATATATATTGGGCATGCCGCATGTTATCCTTGGAACAATTCCACACTTTAGTGCATATACCATGTGCATCCTTATTTTCTGTGCAACGTTGAATGTTCAATGCGCACACCTACACAAAATCATTTCTCCACACTATTAACTCCACATAGTAAAGTGTTCATTTTTAATGCACACACCTGCATAATTTCTAGTTAGTGTGCACATTGTTCTCGAAACTTAATTGATTTTTCCATAATTTTCGCTGCAGAAATTGGGCTTTTCCCGATTCTCAACCAATTTCCACCATGGACATTATGTATTCATGAAATTTGTTCAATTTCACACCCATGTTTTAAATTCAACCTTTGCATGACAAATATTGAGTATGTCATTGGTTGAAATTTTTGGTGTGAAATTTCTCGAATCCTTCATAAATTTAGCAACCAAAATCAGGGATTTTACCCAATTCCTCTAAATTGCTTCAAATTTTCGTCATGGACACAATAAAACTTGAAAATTAGGCCACTCCTTAATTCAATTCTCTACAAAATTTCTTTGACATGATGTTAATTAAGCCCATTCAGGCTCAGTGTTGTAGACTGTGCTCTGATACCATATTATAACACACCCCCAGACTCCCTCTGGGGAGTGTCACCTAAAAAACTTTCTCTAGTCATCATCTTTGATGCCATATTACCAACAATTCTACTGAAATTGCTCTGACACAACTGTTTCATTAATTAAAAACATATAGAAACTTTTCAATGCATGTTTATGTACTTTTTCCTAACATATTTATACATAATTCACGACATAATTATACAAACAACATAAATAACATAAACCCATGATAGTAATTGCAAACATATTTAAACAAAATTTTCACTTATATTGTTAATAAAAGACACCAATTGTAGGCATAACTTCCACGTTCCTCCCAGCCTTAGACCACATTACTCATAAAACTCCATAGTGGGTCACCACCAAGATGGGGCTAAACTCCACTTGGGAAAGCATTCCCAAATAGAATAAAGTATCTCACTCTACATGAACTCAGTCACAGGAAATTCATACACGGGTGACTTAATTACAGGAAAGTTCATCACAGATGTCAATTCTCACTGACAACCTACAATATCTCATTCCCCACATGCCTGTCAAACCCCATGAATTGTTCCCCTTCTCTACTCAACATTCCTTTGACTACCCCACTTCCCTTCGAGGAATTCAACAATAGGTCAGACAGGAAATCTGAGAGTCATATCGTTGTAGTTTGACACCTCGAGAAATAATTCCCAACAATTATCTCACCTGAAGAGAATGCATTCTTCTACGAGCCTGATAGCCCTACTCTTCAATCCAATGTTCCATGGGCCTGACAACCCACCTATTCAATTAATTTCTTCAAGGTATGTCATACACATGTGTCTATGACAATATTCAACATATAGGTCACATTAACAATTGTCTCATGAAAAAATCGACGAGATTGCTCACAAAAAAGTCGGGTTATGATAGAACAATCCCCTTGATGGAAGAACACTCAACTCCCTAACCCTCTGTGATGGTCGAATTGAATGAATAATTGGGTGCCTGGAGGGACTAAGTCCAAACCCATTGAATTCATGTTCCTAACTTGACACCTCTTAGGTTGAGAACTACCTTTTGTCCACAACATATTTTGAACTTGACACTTGTGATGTTGAGAACTATTTTTATCCACTTGTGCCCTCTCTGGGACTTAGGATATAATATTATATCCAAGTACTTTACACTTTTTAAGAAACATTAATAAAATATTTTATTTTTTTTGTAATCCCCTTTAAACCAACTGCGATATCTTTGAATGATTAAAAAACAATTATTTCAAAGTTGTTGTTCTAAAAATAAATTTCCATTTATGGAAATTCGAATTTTAGATCGTGGAAGTATGTAATTATTATTTTTATGATTGTTGGACAAAATTTTGACTTTACAATTGTCCTCTTTTGATGGACATGTGTATGAGACATATATTTTAATAAATTAAATGTTGGAGAACATATGGAACAACCAGGTTAAAAATAATTGACAATGACTCCATGAGTGGGTAACATGTTTGAGTTAACTTAGAGTTGATTCTTACAAGTCTCAAATGCTGAGTTTTGTCACTGTCAGCCCCTAAAAATCAAGGATTTGCAAAGATGTGAATTTCGCAAGGAGGGAAAGGAATGGAAAGTCTTAGGCAATGGAAAAATGATATATACAACATATGTGGGAGGTAGGGCGTTGCTTAGTATGATGGAGAAAATGATTGTTTTTTGTTATGAGCACATATGGTGTTAGGAAAATGATTTTATGAACTGTTCAGAAAGACATTCACTAAGGATTGATGCTCATTTTTCCCTTATGGAGTCATGGTCAGGATAGGGGGTGATCTAGACAAGTAATCGTGGTTGTTATGTATCTACGATTGGGTGGAACATGGTTGTTCCATTTTTTTTCCTACCATACTTGTTTCAGATATGTATCTTAAACTGTTTACCTTTCATGCTATCCAATTTTGAATGGAATATATATTCAAGAAATAATATACATAGTTGTGTCTTACTGTATGGTATTATGTCTTACTGTATGGTATTAGATTTGTTTTATTAAATTATACAACTATAGTTTTGAGACATCTTACTATTTTATGTTGGATATAAATATATTCGGTGTTTTAGATGTAGATGCAAAATTATAGATAGCTACATAATTGCATGTGGATACAAAATTCTATGAATGTACATAATCGATCTTATATAGACCCATGTATTTTACATGATATAAATTTATGGATTTTACATGATTTAAATTTATTTTCTTCATTTTCATATAGTATATAATTATGTACTTTATTTGGTAGTCATGATAGAGGAAATATGAACACATTTTGCATATGAATTTTGTGTTGTAGCATGGTTCTTGAATATATTTATAACTATAAAATTTCTATATAAAAAGCTACGAAACATAGACAACATTGGGTAGAAATGTCTCTAAATGTATTAGAGACTACATAAATCCAATAACTATATATGGTCTCCCAGTTGCACCATAATGATCGAGGAAATCATGTATTGATTAAAGATAAATACATTAAAGAGAACTATGCGTATTAAAAATATATATTACAGATAGGAAATGAGAAAGTAGAGGGAAGAGATATTTTTTATAAATATTATGGATCTATAATGAGACTGAAAACGATAATAGACAAAGGGAAAAAATTCATAGCAGGTATTCTTAAGAATAGAAGTTTATTAAATTATGACTTGGAGGACAGTCAAAATTTAGAGTGTGCTATACAAATAATTTCCAAGGATCTCTGGAAAAAGAGATAGAAAAGGAAACAAGATTCCAATATGGAACAGAATACCTTCCGCAACCTTGAAACTTTTCCTTGCTTAACTGCGCGCAAGGATATTCAACCTGCAAGATAAATAGTGAACAATTTGATAGACCCTTGATGAAAATAGTGTAACTATAATAACAATAGTTAATACAAGAGGAAGGAACAAATTTGCAAACCAATTATCTCTTATGGTTCAATTTTCACCAGGATTATACTCCATAATGACCAATGTCTAATAGTTTTTTTCTCCGTTGAGTACGTATGCTTCCTCACATAGACTTGGAGGTTGATGAACACTTATTAACTGAGCCCTGGAAGGATTGTCTAATGCAGAGAAGGTGGGAAACATAGACGCCTGATGGGTTCCATCGCACAATCATGAGAGAGCCATCATTATTTTTGTTTCCAAGCACATAACCCAAGATGGTAATTTAAACAAGTGCAATTAAAGAAATCATAGCCTCTTTCTTTTATCCTGGGTAATAACGAATACAATGTACTTAGTCATCAGGAGATAATCACCATAATATATATATACCTGGAAATTAAAATACAGAGAAATCTACTTAAACATAGTTTTAAAGACCATCTGCATACAGGGAATATAATCCCTTTCATATAGAGTACCTGGGCATTATACTCGGTGAAGGCATATACAGGGATCTAAAATAACAACGAGAGACCCCTAAGTTAGGTAAGTGATAAATTTTTTGCCACTGTGTGTCGAGTACTCTTAACCATGCGCAAAGTTAACAGACGTTATGTAATTGTGGTTCTAGTAAAGGCCCGGAAAACAAATTGTAAGAGGAAACCTATTTATTCTAAAAGCCACAGAAAAATATTAATAACAGATAGCTAAGGGATAACTAACATCTATAGAAATATGGAAATCATTTCTTCTCAAAGAAAGAGCTATTTTTTTTTATATTTAGACACATAAATAGTTACTTAGAAAATAATGGCAACCGATAAAAATGCATATACAATAATTAGAATACTTGTTGGGGTCTGAAAAATAAAACTTATCGGCCTTACCTGGATAGAAAAGAAAAGGAAACCATTTCCTCATCTATTCCAAGTTTTCACTTCCATCGAAACTCTTTGGGGTTTAACCTATAAAGTGGATTCAATCGTCCAGAATGTTGAGACGAGAATGACAGGATTGGAAGGTTACATAATGAAAGGATGGACCGAATATTGGGTAAACATTGCAGGTTTTTTTGCTCAAACAAGCGTCAAATGCCTGGAGCCCTCCACTCACACCTTACATTAAACAAATTGCTATGTAGTACAGTAATCCCAGGTGACATCGAAAAGATGGAGCGACAAGACTGGCCAAATCTTTGTAATGGAAGGCGGGAGTAAAGAAAAATCTTATAAAGAATAATAATCCAATACATCTCAGGACAAGCCTTAATACCAAGCCACTACCGCTGACGATTGAACAATACTACCTACTGAAAACGATGTTGGTGTTGACAATTGTGTAGTGCTTGCCATGGCTTGATAGTTATGGGGTCTGCGCCTTTTTTTAAAAATTAAAACCTTTAATATTTTAATTTGTGATACCCCTCGTATGCATGGTTTTCTATTATGGTTCATGACCCAAGTCCATCGACAAAGGTTTAATGGATTTAATGTCTTACCTTAACGATTAAATTATATACGAAAAATGATGTGTCTTGAGAGATCCTTAGTGATAAGAATTATGACAAGAAACAATATATGTATATATAGAGTAGAGAAACTTTGTGAAAGAGTAAGGGAAATTCCACGATGACTAATAATAAAATATATTAATCCTTTAAAAGAAAAGGGTGTAAGAGTTGAATTCCATATTATAATCTTGAAAGGGAAACCTTATAGTCATGATGGCCGAGTGATTAAAAGGACAATGACAAGTGTTCAAAAATAAATTTGTAACTTACTATTTAGAGCATATCTATATTAAGGAAGAGTCAACGAAGAACATATCCTTATTTTTCTTCTAACCTTAAAGCTATTTAACAAAAGGAAATTTTTTTAGTAGTAAATATGGGGTATGTTACACCAACCCCCTTGACCTCAGCTAGTGGACTTTTAAGTTCCTAGAACTCTTTTAAGTGGTAAATCTATTGTTGTTGGCACATGGGTAGTCCTAGAACTCTTTTAAGTGGTAAATCTATTGTTGTTGGCACATGGGTAGACCTAGGGTTTAATGATTCAACAATGCACCAACGAAACCCTAACTATCGGCCTTTTCAATAACACCCGTGAAGAAGATGAATTCTAACCCGAGATAGAGGCAAGGGTGGTTGTAGGACTCAGATGTCTGCAACCTAGACAAGATACAAATTTGTGATTACAACACCTTAAGAGAGAACTTAGCAGTTAGCATTCATCAATATTTAACCTTTATTCACATCACATATCCAAACCTTAATTACAGAGCAACACAGTATTCAACAAGATCTAACAATCTAAGCACTAAGCACATCAAAATAGATCAGATCTCGTACTTATTTACATCACCAAGCACTAAGCTATCATATCAAATACATCTAAACATTCATTACTACACTAAGCATATATGAACAATAAAACAATCAGAATGCACAAAGCAACCACAACATAGGATATGCGTGGTTCACCCCCAGCCTCAGGCTATTTCCACCAACTCTTCATCTTATTTATTTCCTTTTGTCAATCATATACATGCACAGAGCCACAAAATCCTACTCTGCATAGGACAATAGATATGTGTGCTCTCTGCCAGAGCTTCCTTCCTCGAGCTAGGTTACAGCACAAAGCCCTCTTACAATCTACACAAGCTTCTTACATCCACTTGCACTTCACAAAGCCCTCTTACAATCTACACAAGCTTCTTACATCCACTTGCACTTAGCTTTGCAAGTTCTTAACACATAGCATCCATAAAGCATCCACAACTATTCTCACATAGCACATTGGTCTCTTCTTACATCACCTAGATATCTATTTATACATTACAAAATGGGCCCAAAGATGGATAAACCCATGGGATGACATCCCATACCCGTTACATAAGCCCAAAACCCAAAAATCCCTAAAGCGGGTGGAGATCATGCGATCTCTGCTTCGACTTGCGCTCCACCTTTGACAACCTTTTGAAGTCCCAAAATAGGTCAAAAATGATGAAGGATCTTCAAAACTTGGGCAAGGGAAAACATGCCCCCAACACTCACCTGTGACTCATCCCGAGTCACTCTTCTCTGGGTAATTCTGCCTCAAATTCCTCGAGCCTGGCTCAAGCTGCTTCAACCTGTTGGTTTTCCCAGGCCTCCTGCTCGACGAACTCTTAAATAGATGCAAATTCATAGGTTCTTCTAAGCGTTGTTCTACTAAAGTGACTAATTGTTCCAGATCTTCTCCTCGGCCTTCAATCTCCTCAAACAGTTGGCAAGCTTCATCCTAGACTGGTTGGAGCCTTTGAGTCACTTCCGTGACTTTTATTTGTATGGTATGGACTTCTTGTTGAGCAGTACATTGTTCCTGAGATCTTTTCATTATCTAAAGTGTTGATAGGAGATTCAACTGTGCATGTATTGTCGTCACGTGTTTCTTTGCCTCCTGGATCTCTGACTCTAGTGTCTTCAATTCAAGTTCCTCAGTAAGTCGCTCATAAGTCTTTGCACTTCTACTGCTAAGCTTCTTACATTCCAAATATAATGCTCTGATCCTCTCAACTGCGCTCCAGAAAGTGGCTTCCCTTTGGTCTCGCACATCCTGTGGAGTACTTGGTACTGTTTGTAGCTCTAGATATGCTATTCTATGTTGAAATTGTTGGATGGCTTCAACAAGCTTCACTACTTTATGATTCACTGGGTCTTCCTCCTTTTTCTCTAAGCTCGTCGCAGAGCGAAGTTCTTTGTTGACTGCTTCTTTTAATCCAACCTACTCCGTTATTAGTTGTTCCTTCTCTTGCTGGATTTATGCTCTCTCCTCTTCAAACTTTGTTTGCAGGTCATCCTTTTCCTACTGTGCAACTCGGTGTTTCTCTATCTCTTCCTTTTGTGCTTTCTTCAGGGCCATTGTGGCATGTTCTGTTTCTTCATTTGTGTGATGAAGGAGAGCTTCTGTCACATCGACTAATATGCCAAGTTGGTTAGTATCATCTCCCAACTCTGTTTCTTCTGATGGTGGGGGCGCAGTGGACATTGCGCGGCTAGAGTGAAGGTCCTATTGTACCCCTCACAATTTTGCTTCAATTCTTTCATACATGGTCTCTTGCTTAGCTTCATTTCTCTACAAAATATCTTCTAAGGCATTTGATACAACTGCGATGATGAAGTCGAAGTCATCGAGCGTGAGCATAGTCTCCAACTTGGTCTTACTAAAGTTGGTTAGTATCATCTCCCAACTCTGTTTCTTCTGATGGTGGGGGCGCAGTGGACATTGCGCGGCTAGAGTGAAGGTCCTATTGTACCCCTCACAATTTTGCTTCAATTCTTTCATACATGGTCTCTTGCTTAGATTCATTTCTCTACAAAATATCTTCTAAGGCATTTGATACAACTGCGATGATGAAGTCGAAGTCATCGAGCGTGAGCATAGTCTCCAACTTGGTCTTACTATCTTTTGACTTCTTCTGCGATGTGGGTTTTGTGGGAGAAACCTTTCTTTTGTTAGATGGCTCTACGTCATCAGGGGGATTTTTCGGTGGTGTTACTTCCCCTTGCATGTTGATCTTCTTTTCCATTGTTCTCTTCTTTGTCTACTTCGTCATCACCTCCTCCTTTAGGTGATTATGAAGCAATCTATTCGGATGCACTGTTCAATTTCTATACCTCTTATGTCTTCTTCCTTCTTCTACTTCCAAGTGTATCGTACCCTTCACGAGTGATCACCGTGCTTCTGATTAGTTCAGGGTCAGACAGTTGTATTGGGTCAACAAGGATAAGGATCTTTGAAGGCCATTCCTTAGTTATTTTTTCTAGGTTCTCATCTGTGAGTTTTTAATAACTCTGTAGTACTTCGTTGTGTTCGTCTCCATGCGCGGTGATATAAATAAAATGTTTGTCCATGTGGAACTTCACAAATGTCCTGAAC
>CBVK0100577210.1:0-12509 GCA_900067695.1 Picea abies | reverse complement strand
AGCCCGAACCTTCCGACAATACCAGAACTGGAGGCGACCACTATCGATGAAAGAAAGGGAGAAAGGATTATTTCAATCTCCATCTGGCTTGAATTAAGTTATGCCTTTCCAATACGTTACATCTTACTTACTTATTGGCTTTCAAATGGCTATGTTTTCAATTAGCTACACCTTACTTACTTATCTAAAGCTTACTTCCTCTCAATATATTTCCTTTACTATTTTCTTCCCCCTTAATATATTTAAAGCTCAGACGGTTTGTTTCACCTTTCAATAAAGAAATAAGATCCCTCCCCCCTCCGATCAATTTGTTACTGGGTCTTTATATGATAAGGGTCCCAAGCACCTAATGGAGTAAAGCGAAACACCGTGTTTATTTGTTACTTTAAAAACCGCATGCATGCGGTTTTCTTCCTCTCATTTTGGGGAATAAGGAAATAAGCTAGAATATAAGGCAGGTTGATTAACCTATAGGTTGATTCACCTATCTATATTATAAAAGAGATAGAGATAGAGTAAAATATATAGAGATAGAGAACACTATTGGCTGATCTCTAGCAATACGTTACGCCCAATAGAGATAGAGTAAAATATATAGAGATAGAGAACACTATTGGCTTATCTCTAGCAATACGTTACGCCCAAACACTATTGGCTCACGCGACTTGCTGGACTTATCTCTAGCAATACGTTCACTATTCACTTACTTTCATAAGGAGGTAATTAGTTGGGATAAGTGATTAGGCACTTGATTCTTACTTCCTTGTCCGTGAGTCTCATTTCAGTTTCGGTAATCAGTCACTTAATTGTATCCTTTCGATCACTTTCGGTAATCGGTCACTTTTGGTAATTGTATCCTTTAGGCTAAGAGGGTTTACCCTTTTGGTCACTAGTCTTTTAAGATTGTATCCTTTTGTTAAAAGGTCTAGGGAGGGAGTGTGTCATTTAAGAAAATGGTTATTCCTTCTGAACAACGACTCGCAGCCACCCCACTTATCCTTCCTTGATTGAATCTGAACAACGACTCGCAGCCACCCCACTTATCCTTCCTTGATTGAAGATTTCCTTCTTGGTCAAAATTGACCTTCAGTCTATTCTATCTCATACATCAATGACCTTATCCATTATCTACGTCAGGACCCTCTAATCAATCCATCATGACCCTCTTTGATATATGTAAATACCTAGATGAAAGCTACAACATAGCCATCGAAGTCTTGTGGTTACGCAGTATCCTCAATTATTAGAAAATAAACCCAAATCGATCTCTGTTACCCTTAATTTAAGTCCTTTTCTAGCGAGATTCATTGACCAGGTAAGTTGTGATAACGCGTGAAACTACCACCTTCGGTAAGCGATAGCAATGTGGTCTTTCCTTCCCAATGCTAGTGAGTGGATTGATTCTTAGCGCATTCTTTCCTCGGTAGGGAATTCTTTCCTGGGTGGGACTCTCTTCTTCACTGGATGGATATATTTACTTTGACTGGCTGGGTAGGACACTCACTGCGTTCCTTACTATTACAACTTTCACTAGCCAACTTTATTTACTATTTCAAAGTTTGAGGTAGATTGACTGGCTTACTTTAATGCTTAGAGGCTTTAACACTCTCATACATAATGCTTAACCCACCTACCCGCTTAGAGGCTTTAACACTCTCATACATAATGCTTAACCCACCTACCCGAAGAAAGGGCACACCGAATGATGGATAAGCAACTGTTGGTCGCATGTAGCGGGGTTGCTGGACCTACTGCCTGTGTTCTCTTTATGAGATATCAGGTCAGTTTTAGGACCTTACCTTAATAGTTGTTTCTAAGATTGGATGATAATATATATACTTTATCGAATATCTAATAACGGAGAATCTTATCAATAACGAAGTATTTCCTTCCCTACCATAAATCACGTCCAATTACCGGGGGCAGGCCAAGAGACAAGAAATAAGAAAACCAAACTGTTCTCTCCTGCTATTTTGAGACAACATAATTTTACATGTCTACTCCCTTTCAAAGCAGTAGTAACGAAGTAATCACCCCTGACGTGAGGGCCTTTCAAGGCACCTGAAATCCCACGCCCCTGTGGGGCCAGCAGACAGAAAGCATACCTTTAGGGAGGGGAGAGAAAATGCATTCAATCTATGCTATGGTAGGGGAGAGGGTAGAGCATTTGAAAGAAAATGCATGTGGAAGCTTATAAAAGCCACTAAATCAAGCGCTAACTTGCTCTCCCTATCAATATCCCAGCATAGAGTAGGATACTTACTCAGCTTGGAAAAGGTTAGACCGAGAGAGGAGGGTGGGTGTCCCAGTGCGGCGGATATCTAGGTTCAGATGCAGATTAACGGCTCCCATGGCAGAAGAATTGAGACCCATTTCTTCCATTGAAGTATTCCAGAAGATAAAAACCCCATCAGTTAGTAGAAACAGGTTCTAAGTTTAAGGAAACTCATGAAAGGGGAGATGGTGGCATTCGGAGGCCAATCCCCTTCCGTCCTCCAAGATTGTACCATTGTCCAAATTTCATGTAAACCCAAGCTTTAGACAAGGCATTAGCGTCTGTGTTCCTTTCTTTGTATCTAATATAGATATAGTTGAAAGCATTACAAACCCTCCGAACCTAACAGAGGAAGTAAGATAAAATTTGGGCAGTTTTGTCGCACCCTCAAACCATTTAATCAGTCATCGAATCACCAAACACTTGTAATTTAGTAACCCCTTTTTCTTCAGCCAGCAACAAAAGAAGTTTTAGAGTCATCGTCTTAGCGTAATTATTGGTTTCTTGTCCCAGATCAGCCCAAAATTTATACTATAACCATCCTTTATAAAAAGAATTCCTCCCTCGGACCTGAGGTTTACCTTTCGCAGCCCCATCAAAGTATGCCCAAGCACCTTTCCCATCGACTTCCTCAACCAGTATCTGTTTGGAAGTCTTGCCAATTTTTTTATGTGAAAATTACTTTAAAATACCAAGGTTCTTGATATGCACAATGCAGAAGGAAGGATAAGTCAAGTCTTTTTTCAAAGAGATTGGAATTCCTAGCCAGCCAGATGCGCTAGAATCACAGGCAGGGCCTTATATGCCTTCACCAAAGAATTACCACTCCAGCCCCTTAGTCCTCCTTCAACAGAACTACCACCCCCAAACATTTTTTAAACCTGTGAGAACTTCAGTCTCCCTCCAGACCTGTATAGAGTAAATAAATTCGAGCCTTGGAGGGTCATTGGAACTTCGACTTTTCTTAACCACCAAACAAAATTTCTATGGGCCCCTTCGCTTAAAGTAAAGATATCCAGCGTTTGGGGTATACACCCTAGTCGGAGTCTTTGCCCAGACTCTTTCATCTTCCTTCTCCGATAACTGAACATGGCGTGACTTTAGTCTAGCAATAAAGACCCCCAATCATGAACATCATTGCCCCTAAAATCCAATCTGTCCATTCAGAGCCATCCCCCGTGAATTCTTCATTGACACCCACCAGAGAAAAGTAACCTTTGACAGAAGATGAAACAGGGTAGTCCTTACCCCAGGCACCATATTTAAGCTTAGCAACCACCTCATTTCCATCCCCCTGCACATTTGTTATCTGATCTCTATCTCTTGACCTCGGGCTCTTGAACCAACCCAATGAGCGACCTCATCTTGTGAAGGCTGTGTTCACCCAAACTTGCCTTTTAAAATTCGGAGGAAATTCTGCAACTAAATGCCCGTATTTGTGACATCTATTACATCTGAACAACACATCGGTGGAATCCAATGATTGAACGTGTTTGCACAAACCCTTCTGCAACTCCATGCTCTCGATCAACCCATCCCTCTTGGACAATCTTTACCAAAATGTGTGCAATCACCATCGAATTGGTATCTTTAAAGGACATATCTACACCACAAATTGACCAATCGCTTGAAAAACTTCGAGGGACCATAAATCTAAAGGTAGTCTTCGCAACTTAACCCATATCGGCGCTAGATCCATCCTTTCCCTTCTGGGATTAAAAAACGAAGTCCAATGCTTCAACGATGACAGAGAAAAATCCCATTTCCAGGGTCCTGCCAAAATCTTCGTCACATCCTAGTCAGAATTAAACAAGAAGGCTAGCCAACCCCACAAGAGTACATAATAGGTTGGTGAGTAGTCTAACAAAGAATTCCAACTACCAGACATCCAATCTTTCAAACCCCTATCTCCCAATCGATGATGAAGGAAACGACCAACAAGAGCCAATGCCACCATTTCCACCACCTTGTGCATCCTAACTTTCTCACCCTATACTACGTTCATGGGGAAGTATATTTCTTCTGTTGCTTCTCAACATCATCAACAGTCCCTTCCATAGTGACCTAACCAGCGCCACTAGACGAGAGTGTTTCATCTCCCTCGACGTTCACGCAAGTCCCGACTCTCGGAATACTAAAAGCATTACCACACAACTTCGAAACCTTAAGACACTGGTTGATGAAGTTCGACCTTAGACCACCTTTGCCATCAACCAAAACTCTTAGCGTGATGGACAATGAAATTTTCTTAAAGGCTATGCAAAATGGAGGGCTTTGAAACCAATTAAAAAACACCACCAAACCTTATACCACAACATTCGAAACACTGTTGCCACGCTCCATCTGCCAAGGAGTAAAAACCACCACTTACCCCTTGTACTCCACCCATTATCTTGTCGATGAAAACTAATCTAGAGTTTGTAGGTAGGTACGGGCTCTGATCCGGCCAATGAATATCTTTAACAACCTTGAATCAGAGATCAAAAATACTTACAAAGGAGTGAGATACAATTCTCTCACACACTCTTGTATGCCGTAGGCTAAAGCTTCTACGAAATGACGATTTTTTTCGGGGACATTTGTCTGGAATCCGTTGAGAAATTCTTAGATTCGTAGATTTGAATGATTATGTCTGTATAATTTGAGTGCTTCAGGGATTTTTCATACTGCTGAATCCATTTCTGCATTCATAAATAGATTTTGAACAACAAAAAAAAGTGATTCATGTAGATTTATATCCTCGGATTTCGGTGGAAAAAGCCATTTCGTAGAACAGCTAGACAATACCCTCTTTTATTATTTGCTTGAAACATGTTACAATTTATAGGGAATTCTGGTTTAATAGACTCCTAAACTTATGAATCTGATTTGCTGAATTCTCTCTTAAACCAACACCTAAGAGACCCCTATACATTTCTAGATTTTATTCTAACACTCCTTTAATCAAGAAATATATTTTCTACAACACCTAACTTATCTCTACAAATTTCAAATTTTGCTTTTCCAAGAGGATTTGTAAAGATGTGTGCCACATTATGGTTTGTATTACAATATGCCAAGTCAATTTCCTTTGATTGTATCTTCTCTCTTACAAAATGATGTGTCTTAATATGTTTTGATTTGACATGATACATTAGATTGTTTTCTAGTTTGATGGAACTTTGGTTATCACATTTGATCATTGATGATACTTTTTGTTTTTCTCCCATATCTTTAAGAATCCTCCTCAACCAAATAGCCTAACATGTAGCATTGCATAAGGCTTTGTACTCAGCTTCAGTGGATGACAAGGAAACAATTGGTTGCTTCTTGCTTTCCCATGACACAATCTTAGATCCTATTTCAAATGCATATCCCGTGGTTGACTTTCTGTCATCAGGATTTCCAGTGTAATTTGAATCTGAATAATGTGTGAATTGACTAGGTATATTAATTGAATATGCAATATCTGAGTTGGTTGTAGTTAGATAATCCAAAATTTCCACCAACTTTTGATACAAGGTACTATTCATTTCTTTTGTTTCATCATAACCACTGAGCTTAATATTCTGTTCTAATGCAGTAGGAATTGATTTACATTCACTCATATTAAACCTTTTAATTAACTCCATTCCATACTTGCTTTGTGTGATTAGTGTCTTACCATATTATCTCCATACCTCAAGGCTTAAACAATAATGCAACTGACCAAGGTATTTAATCTCCAATTCCTATGACAACAATCTTTTAATTTCTTCAATCAACTCATTAGCATTTTTTGTTATGATCAGATCATCAACATATAAAAAAATCAAAGCAACATGACCATTTCTGTCATTCTTGATATAAAGGCTTAGATCACCTTTACTTTTAATAAAACCTTCTTGAAAAAAGAAAGTATCAATTTTCATTTACCATTACCTGGGTAGTTCTCCATTCATGTAAGCTGACTTAACATCTAGTTGATGTAGTTTCCAATTATACTTAGTAGCCATTGCAATCATTAATCTAATGGTATTCTTCTTAGCTATTGGTGCAAAATTATCCTCATAGTCTATATTTTCTTTATGTGAATAACCCTTTGAAACCAATTTAACTTTACACTTGTCTATACCACCATCAACATTAAATTTAGACTTGAACAAGCATTTTGATCCTATAGGGAATTTATTATCAAGAAGTTTTGTTAATTCCCATGTTTCATTTTTCATGATATAATCATATTCTTCTTTCATGGTCTCCATCCAAACTTTATGGTCTTTAAAGTGTTCAAAATTTAAAGGCTCCACTACATTCATAACTTGAGTCATTAATGCATAATCTTTATACCTAATAGGTGTATGAGTTTGTCGTGTTAATCTCCTTGGTGCTACACTGCTTTGTGGAGTTCTTTCATCTCTTCTTGGTGAACTCCGGCTATTTGAAGTGTCTATGTTGTTTGAAGCTTCACCTTGAACCTGTTCAACATCTTCTTCTTCTTTGACACTTTTATTATTGTTATTAGGAAGATGCCATACACCATGATTATGCTCTTTACGACCTTCATTTGCATGTTCACGAAATAATACATCTTTGCTTGCAAAAACCTTATGAGTGTTGGGATCATACATTTTATATGCTTTGTGATCAGTACAATAACCAATAAAAATACATTTGATTGCCTTGGCATCAAACTTTCTCCTATCTTCTTTAAGAATAGGAGAAAATGCTTTGCTTCCAAAAATTCTTAGATGATTTACTACTAATTTATAGCCATAAAGTGTTTCAAAAGGAGTTTTATGCTCTAAATTCTTTATAGGATTTTTTTGTCCAGATATACAACAACACTGATTGCTTTAGCGCAAAAACCATTAGTAATATTTTTACCTTTAATCATGCTCCGATCACATTCTACCAAGGTTCTATTCTTCTTCTTAGCTACTCCATTCTGTTGAGGAGTATTTGGCACTGTAAAGTGTTGTTGAATTCCATTGGTTTTGCAATATTTGATGAATGCCCCAGATGTGTATTCTCTTCCTTGATCTGATCAGAGAATCTTGATGTACCTTCCTATTTAATTTTCAACCAAATTCATAAATTCTTTAAAATGTTCAAATACACCATTTTTCTTTATGATAAAATAGACTAAGTGTATCTAGTTCTATCATCAATAACGATAAAAAAACAATATGCTCCACCAAGAGGCCTTTTTTGCATGGAACCACACATATCTGTATGCACTAGCTCAAGAATTTTTCGTTTCCTTTTATCTGCACGTGTAGGAAACTCTTCCCTATGTTGTTTACCTAGTGGACACCCCTTACATGCAGTATATTCATTCTTAAGATTTGAAAGACCCTCCACCATTTCTTGTTTTCGAAGTAACATCAAATCATTTTGATTAAGATGGCCATACCTTTGATGCCATAATTCTTCCTTTGATATAGTTGTTGATGTTGATGCTTGATGATTCTTCCTTTTGACATCAAGCTTATACAATCCTTCAACTTTGACTCCTGTTGCTACAACTTTGTAGCGATCTTGTAAGTCCTTCACAAAACATTGTGACTTTCAAATTTAACTTTTAAATATTGACCTGCAATAGTGGAAATTGAAATTAAATTCTTCATAATTCCTAGAATATACATCACATTCTAAATTTGTTTCTCCTAACCATTAAACAAAGTCACACAAATATCTCCACAACCTTTGATTTGATGTGATCTATCATCTCCTAGATAGATATAAGAGCCATTATTTGTCTCATTATAAGTTTCAAACTGATCCCTATTGCATGACATGTGAATAGAAGCACCAGAATCAATAAACAATGCATAAGAATCACCCGTTTCTACTGATAAAGAAACATTGAAAATAAACAAGTTGAGGTTTTTGAAATCATCTCTTACCGTGACATATTTATCAACAAAAAATTTCTTGTATGCCTTTTATATTTGGATTCATCAAATTTCCTTTTCCTATAGTGCTTAGGAAAATGATAAAACTTACCACAATAGAAGTATTCATCATTTCTCTTTATAATGGTATCACTTCTTGGTGGTGCCATGCTTTGTTGTGATTTCGCATGTGCCTTACCTTCTCTGTTCCTTTCCCATGACTTTCCTTTGTATGGTTGTTTCCCCTTTGATACCAATGCCAAATCTGAACTTTGAGACTTGAAATTAAGATTTTTTTTGCATTCTTCCTCTTGAAAAAAAATCTGGTGCTTTCTCTCTAGTTGCAAAACCGATAATGAACATCTGATATTCACATCTAACATGCCTTTCAAAGTTACAGTTACCATATTTTTTTTTGAGATCTTCTCGTTAATATTGCCAAGCTTATCTTTAAACTCTTTATTTCTAAAAAGAAAATTACTGATATTTTCGGTTTCCTCCCTAATTGGGAGTATTTTTCTTTTTAAAAACAATTCTTGATTTGTATTTAATAGTTTCATACAAACGTTTGAGTGCGTCCCAAGTTACCTTAGATATATCACGATCCCTGATGTGTGTATTAATGTTGTCCTTGGCGGACATTCTCAAGAGTACCTTAGCTTTGGTCTCTCTTTTCTCCCAATCCACCGTGTTTGTGGGGCCTGCAGGTTTGGCTTATTGTCCAGACACCATCATCCAAACATTGTATGCTTCCATCGAAGTTTGCATTTTAAAACCTTCTCGCAACAATTGAAAACAGTCTCAGATTATTCACACAATGAAAGCCAAATAACATACCCAAAATACCTCTCGCTCCTCTGGTTATCTCTTCCAGCCCCACGACATGCTCGAATTTGATTTCGACTCGATAAAAAAAAAACCAACAGTAGGATCTTGAAAAAATCATGACGGTCTAATACAACTTCTGTCCAATGTAATTTTTGGGTGTAATTGCACGGAAATCTGTTTGTGCCCCCGACTTCCGGATTGCTCTAATAATACCCACAACCTTTTCTACAGGTAACATGTAAATATCCCTTTGACAGAGTTTACTTCGACCTCCACGCAACAAGAGCGTATAGGGATTTTCCTCAATTTGCAGACCTCCGATGCAAAAACACTCCAACCACTGCTACCTTCTTGTCCTTGCAACAACATTTTCTACACGAGCTAGCACAAACTGCAACTATCTTCCACTCAGGCAACACACAATTTAACCCTCACGATTCCTCACACATTGCACACAAACTCAACGCTGGTACCAAATCAGAGATCAAAGAAATTCACACAGGAGTGAGATACAATTCTCACACACACTCTTCTATTATTTGCTTGAAACTGAAACAGGTTACAATTTATAGAAGAATTCTGTTTTAGCAGATTCCTAATCCTAAACTTATGGATCTGATTTGTGGAATTCTCTATTAAACTGACATCTAAGAAACACTTATACATTTCTAGATTTTATTCTAACACCTTGGAGTTTACACCATGTGATCAAAGGAAACCACTTTTTTTTCCCAAACTTATATTCCCAAAAGTTTCATAATTGATAACCAAAGAACTAGAAAGTGTCACCCTAATCCTTGGGAGGCTTGGACCTCCACAAAGAAGAAGTGAATTCCAGATTTGGACTCCCTCAAGGGGATCCTTTGAAAAATCCACTATAGCTTCCACCATTGCACCTCCAAACCTCGGATGACCCAAATAACTAGTTTTCTATCCGATATGACCATATAAATTTTATTTTGGGGGCTAAGCTCTTTTTTTAATCTCAACAAAATTCTTGTTAAAAAGGCTTTAGTTTATGACTAATCTTATTTCAAGGAATTGGATTGGTTTTGTCTTTGATTCACAAACTCCGAGGATTGAATTCTAACTTGGTAAAATCTTGTAGGACAAATATGCACATTGATCTCGATAAACAATTTTGTTGGACAAATAGACAAACTTAATTGCCCTAGTGATGATATGGCTCTCCTAAAGCCAAAGGGCCAATGAAACTAATTGTCCATATGATGTTTTATATCTAGGATTCCATTTTTATAAAATTTAATTCAGATGGTTTTTCAATGTTACAAACTCACTAGAAGTTCGAAAATAACCTAGTGATTATTAACCATTGTTTAGTTTGATTGTTCCAATCCTTTACTTTCTGGATTAATTTTACACACTAGCGGTTGTAAAAAAGTAGTTTGAAATTTGAGAAATTAATTGTGTGAAAATAGTAATTTTGAAATGAGTGAAATTAATTGTTTAAGATGTTAAACCTTGATTATAATCAAGGTGCTTGGTTGTAATCCAAAACTTTTTCACTTGATTGGAAACTTTAAGTTGGTAAATTTAGAATTAAAGAGTTAGATTAATTAATTGGTCATCGTAACTCATCAGTGGTTATCAAAATAGAAATTGGTCAACATTTAGAGAACTAGTGATCTTACAAGGGTTATTTTGTTGAATGTGTTTGTTTGAGGATCATTTTGTTGAATGTGTCTGTTTAATTTTAATGCCCAAGGTTTATGGTGCTATTAAGTTGGCAAAGTTTCATGTTTTGTTGTGGAACTCTGATTAATGGCACTTGTATGGAGATGTCCATTTGGTGGGGTGGTAGAAATTGCACAATGCTTACACCATTTTCACAATATGGTAGAAAGTCAATATTGGGACAATATGGTAGAAAGTCAGTATTGGGACAATATGGTAGAGTTCAGTGTTTCTTTGCAACACTTGTGGGGAGATGGTAGGTAGAAATTGGGATTTTCAAGTCAAAGTTATGTGGATTATATGATAGAGTTACATATTTCCTTTCCACTTGGAACTTTGATTTGTGATTCTTGTCGAGAGACCTCTATGTGGTAGAGTGATGGTATGGTGTGTTAAAGAATGTGTAGTTGCGGAAGATATTCTCCTATTGTATTTGATCATGCAAAAATCCTAAAATAATATTATTATGTTGTATTGGTAAAGTCGGGCCCATTGTGGCCTTTATTGTAAAATAAAGTCAAACTGTCAAGTCGACCCCTATTGTGGCTAATGTAAAATGTAATTAAGTGACAATTGTCAAGTCGGCCCTAGTAGTTAAAAGGGAAAGTCATTTGTGTATCAATAGAGGGGCTATACGCCTCATTTACCCACTCAACTCACTCAAGCACAAGAGAAAGAAAAAGGTGCACAAGTTTTGGAGAGAGAGGGAGACACAACAAAGGTATATGTTTTCTGTCTTGACATTGTTCTTAGTTGAAGAATCTATTTAGAAGAAGTTGCTCGGTTTTCTCCCCTTAGAGGGTTTCCCAGGATAATACTTGTGTCTATCTTGTTTCTGTGTTTGTCTCTCTTTTAGTGATCTTGTATATGCAGTTAATGTGCTAAATAATTGTAATAAGAAAAGATGAACTGTAACTGTTAGTTGCATAAGTAAATTTTCAACATGGAATCAGAGTGGGCTTGAAAGAGACCAACTCAAAGTTTATGAAGGCTTGCCTAGCCCCAATGCACCCTCTCCAAGATCCAGTTTTCAGTTTTGGAGCTGTTGCAGAATGAGGGGTTTCTGCATTAACCCTAAGAGTGACATTTTACCCCTTTTGGAGGATGTTGGTAAATCTAAGATCACCTAGGAACTTGCCTAGGCAAGGCACATCACTTCCATGGACCAGAATTCAAAAATTCAAAATTTGAAAAATTAGGGTTTCCTCATAAACCCTAGATCTGGATGTCTGGTTGCAACTGCTGTAGTTCATGTGATAGAAATTCGTCTTGGTTCAGAAAAACTCTCTGGTAAGGTCTAGATCCATATCTTAAAAAAATCCGGGCATGATGACTATTGGTTTCTGGCTCGATGTAAAGCTTGAAGGATCCAATGACCTCCAAGCGTTGAAATACATTCCAGAAGAGAATGATCTTGTAAGATCCAAAGATCGAGAGGGAGAAAATGATAATGAACCATATCTTTTAATTTCATCCGTTACAGGAACTGTCACTCATGGAAGTGACACTTGGCTCATTGATAGTGGTGCTTCTAAGCACATGACATGATACTAGTACTCTCTGTCAAACTTGATCAAGAAGGATTCACCCCATAAGGTGAAACTTGGAGATGATTATTAGTATCCTATCAAAGGCGTAGGAGAAGATTCTTTCAAGTTAGATTCCAGAAAATTGATGAAGATAAAATATTTTTTACTCGTACCTGGGTTACGGAAGAATCTCCTCTCTATTTCAGCCCTAGAAGAGAAGGGTTTCAGAATTTCATTTGTCGATGGAGAAGTTCTCATGTGTTCAAAAGGAAAATCTTTCAATGATGCAATTGTGATTGGTGTCCAAGAGGAAGGCTTATACAAATT
>CBVK0100577163.1:0-21691 GCA_900067695.1 Picea abies | reverse complement strand
GCTTATCTCTGAGAAGAGATGTGACGGCTACTCGCATTCACAAGAAGATGATTAAAATGAGGCTCTGAAGGCATTTTTACAATAAACAGGAATGCCAAAAACCTTAGACATCCAAAAACCTAACCCTAGGAGATGAAGCACCAAAAGTCATGTGGTCCCCGTTTGGGTAAGTTAGTACATTAACTTCCCGGGGTCATAACTTTTCCATACGATCTCCGTTTTAGGCGTATGATAGCCCATTGGAAAGGTATCATCGAGGAGATTCATTTTTGGGCATAAATCATTATTTTGGGTATCATTGAGTTGGGTGGATCCCGAAAAACCTTTATATAGGCCCTCAAAATGGCCCCGAAAGTTAAAACCTGTTAAAAATAGTAAATTGCCAAAATTGCCAGAAAACTGTTTTGAGCCAGTCGAAAAAGGTGGGTGGCCACCGATATCCACTTGGATCATAGCCATATTGAATGAAGTAGCCAGTGGTTATACCTTCAATTGGGCTAAAATGTTGTCTGATAACCTGGCTAAGGAAAGTTTCGAGTATCAATCATTGAAATCGAAATGGAAACCTGCTCCTTTTTACATGTCTGCATATATCATGGACGCCATTTGTTTCATGGCCCCATTCCTTTTGATGAACTGGATTTGGATGTCGACTAGTTCTGAGCCTATACATTTCTACCACTCCAAACTATGGGAAGAAAATGCTAAAGATTTGTTTTACGAAATATGTCATAGCATAGTGGTACCTATTCACATAGCTATCTATGGCCATCTACCACCCAATATTTTAGAGAAGATTATGGGAAACTTAGGCACACTTGCAGACTGGTTCATCGAGGAGAATTTCTCCTACATTAGAGTTTTTGGTTGTTTCGTTCCTCTTCATGCCCTTCCACAATTTTTACCTGACATACTGGTATGCAGAGAAGTAGCATACCAAACAGTGGCAGGAGGTATCACCAAGGAATTAAAGGCTTCTCAGAAAAAGGTATGGTCGACTTTCCCCATTCAGGTTGGTATGTTTACATTGTTAGATTTTGGTCATTTCAAAGTCGAGGTTGTAGCCCTGGAAGATGTCAAATTATTTGACATTGAATTCAAGAGAAATGATCCACATAAAGTTATAGAGAATCATTTGGCTCAATATAACATGAAATGATACATCCATGAAAAGTCTCCTTATGATGAGATTTTCAGGGGATTTAGATCCTATGAAGAAGTTCAAAGTAGATTCCAGACTCTTCCTCCTAACCAACAGGTTGGTTTCCTCAGCTTCCAAAAGCATAGATGAAAGAGTTTTCCTAAGATCTTACAAGGAGAGTCAAATCCCATGCCATCTTCACAGGAAGCTAAACCCACAGGATCTGAGACAAGTTACTCCACTAAGAAAAAATCTGAAGAGGTTTTGAAAAGTTCAGAAGGGTTATTTAAAGAGATAAAATCATAATTTCTAGGTCTTAATGATCAACAAATGTTATCCCAGTTTGAAGCTTTCACGACTCAGGGAAAAGTTGTTCCTCATTCAACACCAGCTACTCATGTTGGCACCCCAAATACAACAGGTTCAGAAATATCCACAACAATTATTTCTCCCATTCCCTCATTAACCCCTTTACAGACTAGTTTTGGAACTCCTAGTTCAGAGCTCATTCATGTAGATGATCTTACTCCTACCTTGCCTGAAGAAATGCCCCCCTCAAGTTTCTTTTTCAGCTAGAAATGGAAAGCTATTATAAAAAGAGAATCTCAACAAAAAGGATGGACTAGTCACTAAAAGGAAAAGATTAGTGTATGATGGGAAAAACCAATATGATCCTAAGTTTGCAAAGGAAGTTGCAAATTTACTAGGGTATTTTGCCACTGCCAATCAATGGTCAGTGGACAATCTGACCAAACAACTACAACAAAAACATCTCTTGGTCAGATAACTTGAGTGTTAGAGTCTATCGTGGACTTATTTGGTAGAGGAGGAAATGAGACGGCCGTGTACCCATTTCATTATTTACGCAGAGCAGGAGCCTCCATGTCATCGTTCTTACCCACATAAAAGAGTTGCACGGTTAACGTTGGGTGTTTCCTTGCAAATGCAAAGAGCTGAAGGAAAATGAAACTTTAGTTACCCTGGGTGCCTTTGTATTGCAGAGTAATGGTGAGGGGATGTTTTGGGTATGCTGTCCATGTGAACCAAGGTGCATGGTGTATCCCCATTGGTCATGAGAACCTAGAACCAGTATAGTGCAGAACCCTCATAACTTTCACCCAAAGAATTCAATGTTATTTACGGACATGTCTTAACTTCCCATTGAGTTGATCCCATAACACTGTTAGTGCTAATCCTTGTCACTAAGTCGGGAAGTTTCATTTTGGACAGTAAGTATTAGGGTTATGACTCGTCATGCTAGATGGGATTCCAACCCTCAATGCTAAACATCATTTTTCGATCAACCCTATCGTTACACAACTGGCGTATGTTAAGTTCCCGCTAACTACTAAGTTAAAAGACTTAACAAAAACTGGAAAGAATGTCCACTACTTGTGACTTTTAGAGTCCGCATACAGTAACGGTATAACTGTTGCAAGGAGACTCATATAGAAATATGTGGATAAGGTTAAACACTTCAAGTAAGGCATACGATAATTCATTTATATAAACTCAAGAAAATGCATTGAATTGTATTATTATTATAGATATAGGAAATTGCATAATGAAATACATAGTATAGAACAAATTGTCAGAAGCAGAATGAATCAAGACATATAGCAAATCAGGGTTAATTATTAGCATCATATGAAGTAGTTACATGATAAAATTGAGCTGATTTACCAGAGTTCATAGACCAGTAAATGTTTGATCACTTAGCGGGACAATTTGATAGAATAGTTGCAAGCCAAATTGGCCCTAACAGAGAACACAACAATAGACATCACTACTTTCAAAACACAAGCATCAAAACTCAATGAGAAGTTGGAAGTTGTCTAGTAGGAGCTATATCAGAAGGTGGATACTATTCAGAAATGCTATCAGGCAATAAATTTTTCTTTGAAAAGTATTTATGTAAAAGAAAAAGATGTATGTGTAGCTAGGTCCAAGTTTCAGGAATTTATCATACGGAGGCAGAAAGCCAATATCCCTGGTCTCGCCCCTTTCTCACATTATGAACAAGTGAAGGGTGAAATGGTCTTGAATGTTTGGGAAACAAATCTGGAAGAAAGCAAGAAACTTGCTAGAGATGCAAAGGAGGCTTTTCTGGAGACATTATCTTCTGTAAATAAAAAATTGATTGAATTTGAAGAAAATAATATCTCAGAGGAATTGGGGAAGATTGGAATAGAAATGAATCACGAAAACTCTAGAAAGAATAAGGAAAATATTCAATCTACCATCCAAAAGATGAATCATATTGATTGACTCAAAATAAATGAATTGTTGGTTAATCCAAATCTACAATATCAAATTAGAGCCTAGGAAGTAAGAAAGATCCAGGAGAAGCTACCCCAAGTACAAAAAAATATGTTTTCCTTTGAATTGAACGAGAAGATTGAGCCTTCGAGATTCGTGGTAGCCTTGATGGACATGTGTACCCAGTTCAATGAACAAAGGAAAACAAGTGCATCTGGGGGAAAATGAAGGAACATATAAAGCACCAACACATCGAGTCAAAACTCAACAATATATGCATTATGTTATTCCATTCATATTGTATTCTATTTTTAGATAAGATATTGTGGAAAGTCCAACTACTTTTAGTTGAGACAATTTTGTATAAGTAGATAGATTTTAGATCTATTCATGGCTGCTTCTAGCCTAATGTAAAAGAGAAAACCTTTTTGAATATTAATACAAGTGCAGACAAAGATTCTAAGTTTCGTTCCATTTGAGTTACGTGCTTCCTCTGTGTTTCCATATCTTATGAATTTGTTTATGTAGTTCTTGAAGAGTGAATGATTACAATTTAGTAATATGTCTATTGTGATCATAATATATCATAATTTTATTCAGTAACAATGTTTCCTCTGTTATTACTGTGATTAAAAACAAGACCTGTGACCTGTGTGAATTGTTGCATTCTTAATCTCCTTTCAAGGGTACATCTTCTACTTTTCTTCTACTCCAAACAAGGTGAGACTTATCTGTAATTGATACCTAGATTTGTTTTAACAGTTTTGTTAATCATTTCTACATATTTTGAAATTAAAATTACGACCCAGATAACGAGATACAACCTATGAACTATCTTATCATAAATTTCATTTAAAGATTATTTCTTAAAAAAACTAAAGGTAGAAGAAAGCACTTATAAAAACATTTCATTTAAAATCTTTGATGCCTGACATTATTCTTTGAGCCTTAGAATCAATCTCAGGAACAACATAACCCACTCTAGATCTATGTTTATGTAATTTCCCAAAGTATTGCCAATATCTTTAAAAGTGGATAAATGAAAAAATCAAGGGGAAATTTTGGGTGTTGAACCTAAATGGGTATTTTTGATATAGACACAGTGGTAGGATTGAAAAAGGGAAACAATGGAATAACAAAAAGGTCCACTCTATGACAAAACCAAGGGCCCTCTTCTAATACTTTTTTATAATCAACAAGATTGGAAAACTTAACAATAAAGAAACCCTTAGAGTAGAGATAAACCTCACAATATTTTTTCTAGGTCGAATAAATCCATAGGTACAAATCTAAAGTAGAAGGCCAAAAACCATTGAATTTGCATGTTAATGAAGAGGATTTGTAAAATGAAATAAACTATCTGGCTTCCGGATCAAAGACCTCCATCTTTGGCACTGCTTCAGAGTTATCCACAATATACAAACTCAACAGAGGATAGTTTAGAGCAACAAAATTAGAAGATTTGTTTCTAACTACATTCTCGAATGAAACAAGGTTTGAAGTTAAAGACACTCTAGGACTCGCCTCTCCTTCATGTCACTGCATTACCAAAGTGATGGTTGAGTCTTTGCATATGCTATAATTGGACAACATAGGTTGGTCTTCCATTTGTTCACCCTAAAAAAAAATCCATTGTCAATTCACATGAATTCCTTGTAAAACATCCATTTCTTACTTTATATCTGCCACATAATCGAAAAAGATTAACCACAAGAGTATTGTATTTCAAATAAGAGACTTAACCATAATCTAAAAACTAGCCTATATAACAAGAGTTTCACAAACACTTGCCAAAAAAAATTTAATCACATCATGACTTATGAATGTGAAATGATTAAGTGCATTGCAAGGACACTTGTAAAATTAACAAGAGATTATGTTCAACTTAACATGCAATTTCTTTTTTACATAAAATTATATACATAATTCATTTATCATCTATTTGAAAATGTTGGAGTTGGCATTTGTATAAATATAACCTAACTTTAATATACAAAATCATTATTAAAAATGTTTATAATATTTAAAAAATTGTTGACAATTATTTACATAATGTCAAAATATATATAAAACATAGATCCATCTTGGGTTTTCTTTATTTTATTTTTCTTAATGGTTTATATATCTACAAACTAAAATGAACCTAAGTTAGTGTTACAATAGTAAAGCTAAAATAACTTAAGTTAGTGTAACAATATTTATTAGGTTTATTCCCTATGCTCTGGGTTTTATGCCAACTCTGTTAATATACATTTAATAAAATAATTCTTAATTATTTTAAGAAATATTCCTTTCATTCCTTCTTTTAAAACTATCAAATGATACTATTCCTAATTTACAAATTTACAACATGATGAATAATAAAAATATTTGTTTTAGAGTTAAAAAAACATTAAACATATATCTTGATATTCAATAGCCATTTATAACTCTCTTTTCTTAGGAATATCACCATTTAAAACATATATATTTGATATTTAGTGGTTAATTACAGTTCTATTCTTTTAGAAAGGATTATTAATATTTTTCATTTAAAAAAATAATTGATTTTCTTAAGTAGAATTTACGTTTTGGTGAGACAGATGGAAAATATGTTAGGTGAAATGAAATTAATCTCACATCGCTTATGAGTCTTAGACTTTTTGAGAAAAAAATATTTTTATATTATTATTTTATAAAAAATTATTTTTATTATTTTATCATAAAAAATATCTTTGTTTTATTATTTTATAATAAAGAATATCTTTGTTTTATTATTTTATAATAAAAATTTATGTAGAAAATTAGTTTCCCATGTTTTATGTTGAAACATATCATTATAATTATAAAGTTTGGTTTACTATTAAATTTTCCACTTCCTTCGTAGTAAACTGAAAAAACTATAGTCTAAACGTTTTATCTTTTGACTTTTTTTTGGTAAATTTTTCATCTAATTTTGTTTGAAATTCGGCGAGGAATGGTTGAATCTGCAGATTTAAGTGGCTAAGTTTGTATAATTAGAGCACCCCAGTGGTTTTTTAGCACGCTGAATCCATTTATAATAATAATAATGTATTTTTAAGGTCACACGAAGCCAAACACCAAATTGGTGTATGAGACCCCCTCCCCCCCAGCGATTTTGACTGGTAAAGTCTACGGACGTATACATACCCTACCCCCCTTTGGATTTGAACTTGTGACCTCTTATGAGGAAACACATGTTCTTAACCATTAAGCCCACATGTTCAAAAATACAATTTAAACAACACAAAATTGCAATTTTGTCCAGATTTACATCATCAAATTCCGGCCAAAAAACACAAAAGATAGAACATTTAACCAACACCATCTCGCATCACTAGTTAATAATACAAATTGTTTTAAAAATTTATTATTTAATAAAAACGATGAACGTAATTGGTTTCCCAATTTATCTAAATCGAACAACATTCCAATTTTTTTAACCCTTGTTCTTTTATCACTGATATCAACTCCATCCCATCTGCAATATACATATATTCAAAAGTAAAATATAATAGACAACATTTTAATTGTACATATTCAACCAACATAATGTCCATGAAAATATCCACTTCAATAATTATATTAATCAAGATATTCTCTTTAATAATTATGGAAACTAAAAACTATTTCTAATATTTTAATCATTTAAAACAAATACAAAATTATTATGTGTTTAATAAAGCAAGAGTGTAATGCATTTGATTATAAATGTCTATTTTTCAAATCATTTAAAACAAATAGAAAACTCTTGATGTATTTGATAAAAGAAAAGTTCAATGCATTTAATTATAAATGTAGAAAAGATAGTGATCATAAAGTTTTCCTAAGATATGATGGGAAATTTTATAATAATTAAAACATTTCCAAAACACCATGAGCCACACATACCTCACAAACATAGATTTCTACACAAAGAAGGAAAGGGTAATAAGCCTTAAACTAGATGGAATTAATGACAATGGACTATAATGTCGATGAATTTGATGAACTTTGGCCTTCATTAGTATTGTTGAGAGTACTTCTTGTACTACCCAACAAATGTGTTATATCTCATTGAAATTTTGGAACGAGGTTCAGATAAGTGTCTTTGATGCTTTGTAGTGTGCTCAAAATATCCATCATAGTAGGTCGTCCTTCAGGGGATTCATTTGTGCAAAGAAAACCCACATTTATTAGTTGATTGAGGCAATTGAGGTCCTTATCTTCTTCAATTCATGTACCAATCATTCTCAGTAGACCCGTGTCGACCACTTCTCTTACTCGGTTTGGAAAATGACTCCACGCCCATTTCCACAAGTCCATTCCTTCCACAAACATGTTGTGGGTTGGCTTCTTTCTAGTGAGCATATCCAATAGTAGTATTCCATAGCTATAAACATCACCTTTTGTTGTAAATTGTCTACCCATTCCATATTTTGCATTCATAGATCCTCATCTTAAGGTTTTTATTTCAGTGTTAAATAAATATAAGAAACTCATAACATTGATTAATATGCTATCTAGTTTAAATAATATCTGGAGGAATGTACCATGTTGATCCTTTAAGTGCATGTGTGGAAATGAAAGTCAAATCCTTATCATTTGCAAAACATATGGTAGCAATGCCAAAGTCTATTAAGTATGTTGTCATATCTTCAGCTAGAAGGACATTATTAGGTTTCAAATCACAATGGATTACTTGCATGAAACAATGATGATGAAGATATGTCAGGGCCTGTTGATTCGAAAAGATCTTTTAAACGACAATGGTTGAGTTATCTTGCATGTGTTAAATTACCATTTAGGAAATTAATGAAAGAGGAAGAATTTAAATAAACATGATAGCCATAAAAGAAATATACATATCTGAACATAAGCATGAAGACATAAAACCATAAAACACCAAAGTGATAACAGAGTTCGAAAATCTCACCTACATCTCCAAGCCTTTGTCTCAATGGGTGAGGCTTTCTTATTTATCTTCTAATCTTTAAAAATACATCATAACAGTGCCAAAAAGGTTACAAACTGATCTGGTATTGTTCTACCAGTCCTCTAGAACCCAACAAAACTGACGTCATTGAAATCCAATGAACGAAGCTCCCATAAATGGCCCGCAAAGGTGCTATCCTCAATGGCTTCCCTTCATAAAAATGTCTTTGGCTCAACAATCCTTCATCATAAACCTATTCCGAACCTCCTCCATGGCTGGAAGAACATCTAGTTTATATAGGCCTGAAGTTGGTAACAATCTCCCAACTTCCCCCCAAGATTTGGCCTCAAAAAGTTCCCAATATCCCCCAATATTGACCAAAAATCTCTAAAAACTGCTGAATAAAGCATAAAAATCTTAATACATAGTACAAAAACCCACATTTGCAAAAATCAAGGGTGCAACCCCTTTTTTGTTGGCTCCTAGTCACTTGGGCACCTCCATGTGGCCAGGCGCTAGCCGTTATGCACTGCCCCCCTTGATCTCCTAGCTCTGGTCATATGTGCTCGACCCATGTGGCCTCGGGCTTATCCTCCACACACAAACATATGGGTATAGCCCCTGATCTTCGGCCTGTGATTATGCCCCTTGGTTGGTGGGCCAGCTTGACCGACCGGGGCTAAACCCCATAACCTCCACGCCAACAATAGAACTGTGTCCTATGGTGTATACCCATACGATCAGGGTTAAGGTCTATCCAATCCGCACACCAAATGGTATATATTGTGGATAATGTGGAACCAAGGGTCATATGGTAGCATGGTCACATGGTATACATTGGAACTAGGGCTAGGCCCCAACCCTTACTCCGCCAAACTTAGCATATATTGCAACATATATGCAAATGAAACCATATAGAGGTAAGCACCACTAGTTAGGTGGGCTGGTATCCCAGCCTACACCAAAACGCTCCCCCTCTACCAGAGGTCGTGGGTTCAAATCTCGTTGAGTCCAAACAAAATTTTCCAACGAAAATGACCAATGGAAAGGTGCCACATGGTAGCCCAAGACTGGGCAATGTGGCACCATGCTATTCATCGAACACATGCCACATGTCAATCGCCTATTTGTCCACATCTACCACATGTCTACTTTGTCACCTGCCACGTACCTGCCACGTTTGTCGCATTTCGTACAGACGTACCATGTGTCACCCTTGCAGTGGTGACATGTGTCACTCTCTGAATTGTCCACTTGTACTTGCCCAGTCAGCAATCTATCCACATCAACATGCCAACAAACCTTGCCACATCAGTTGTATGGTCGTACGACCGGTATAGTGAGCTGCCACGTGGCACTGTACGAACTGTACAATCATCAAATTTTTGCCTATTTGAAAAAATGAGCACATTGCGATATATGGAGCATACGAGGTTTGTTTGAGCTCGTTCAAGTTGCATTGGGTTCGTATCGATGAGACCTACACACATGTCTATTTTGAATCCATTCTTAGCACTTTGATTTTTAGGCCTTCCTGGACCCATTTTGGTCCTGAGATCCAATTCTGTATTACACCTCCCCACTAAAGACCTTTTGGTCCCCTAAAAGGTTACTGACCAGTCATCAAGTGCGGGATAGGCCACCCGACTTGTTCTCTCTCTTTGAACTCTGTCCTATGCACCTGTCTCATTAAGATCAACTGTAAAACAATCATGATAACTGACAACATATTGTTAGCCACTTGTACTCTGTCACATCTTATTGAAGCCACTATCATCCATGTTGACAACATTACTAATGATAACATAAAAAATATGACTGCAAATGAGCTAATATGTTTATAATACTTTCACGACATTAGCTTATCTTGAAGCAAAGTGTGATTGATCTTCCATTCTACAATCATATCCTGTTCTTTCTTAAGATCGATTACTTGATTTGAAACAATTATAGGTGTGTTGCTTGCATGAACTGCCTTTTTTAATTGTTCCATTGTTTGAAGAGATTTATTTTCCTTTAAATGATGAGCATGAACCACATATTCTTGACCTGCTTTGGTTAACTGTTATTGATTCTTTTCCCTGTAGAATATTTCTTTACGATCATACAAGTAAGGACTCCTTAAGACCATTCCACATCCATTGAGTTGCACCACATCACATGTTACCTCATCCACAAACTTAGATGAAATTGAAAACTCTAATGTGCATTGCTTTGTTATGTGCAATTGATGATTGTTGCTTATCCATTTAAGTGTGTAAGGATTATGATGCATATGAGTGTTTAATACCAATTTTTTAACCAATTCCTTTGAAATCAAGTTAGATTTAGATCCACTATCTATCAATGTATCGACCTTAGTATGCCTCATAATGACCCTTATTTGAAACAGTTTACTTATAGAATCAAATTCATCACCAATTTTTCCTGCCAAACCAACCAATGAGACTTTAGATTCATCACCTGAATCTGATCCCAAGTCTGTTGGTCGTGTTGCTGCTGCAACTGTTTGCCTCCCTTTCCTTTCTTTGAACCACTTCGGTCTCTTCTCGGGATGCAATTGCCAACAATGGTCCTCATCATGCCCCTCTTTCTTGCAATTCTTGCAAGAGGGCTTCTCTTCCTTTCTTGCCACTGAATTTTCCTTCTTTCCATTCCACTTCCTTTTTTCCTCTTTCCTTGAAGATGATTCCCCTGATACACCAACTCTTGTTTTCCCTGCTTCAATGTGTGTAGCTTGAACATAAACCTCATCAAGATTAGTAGGTCCAAAAATAAATACAGTATTTCGAATATGTGCAGGTAAACCTCCTATATACTTCATAATAGTTTCTTGGGTATGTAAAGGAATATCTAGCATCAATGCCATTTTACATAATCCATCTGTGTATTCTTGCATCGTTTGTTCCTTTCTTAGTTTAAGATCTTGTCATTCAATTAAAGTTTTCTCTTTATAACCCAAATGATAGAATATCTTTCTAAGTACAGAAATAAAACTTTTCCATGATGGAAATACATTACCCACTTGTTGCGTGCCATTTTGCAACTTACTTTGCCACCAGATGAGTGTTGTACCTGTAAGTATAAGCGATGCCAACTTGATTTGAGTTGCCTCATCCTTGATTTGTTGCACACTGCAATAAACCTCCATATGTCTGATCCAGTTGTCAAGTATCTCTGCATTGACTTCACCATCATACATAGGTAATTCAAATTTTACATCAAGTTTTAGTAAAGGCATTTCATGTTTATGTTTATGAACATGTTTTCTTGCAGTGGATTTAGAACTTGAACTTGAAGAAGAAGAAGAAGCTGATGGAGAAGAAGGAGGTGAAGGAGGAATTTGAGGAGAATCCTTTCCTTCTTCACTTTTGATCTTTGAAGATTCACCTAGATTTGGTCTCTTCCGTTCCAAGTAATCCTCATACAAAACCTTCATCATCTTTGACATGGCGAAGAAAGTTTTTTGAAACTCTTTCTCATCATGAGAAAGTCCCTCTTCCGATGCCATCTTCTCGCTTTGAGAATTTATCTTTCTCAATCCAATCAATCGATTCTCTTCAACAAGCTCGCCTTCACCATGATTCAAGTTTTCCCTGGTAATCATGCAAACTCAAAAATCAACCATCAACTAGCTCTGATACCACTTGATCCAAAAAGATCTTTTAAACGACAATGGTTGAGTTATCTTGCATGTGTTAAATTACCGTTTAGGAAATTAATGAAAGAGGAAGAATTTAAAGAAACATGACAACCATAAAAGAAATATACATATCTAAACATGATCATGAAGACAACAAACCATAAAACACCAAAGTGATAACAGAGTTCGACAATCTCGCCTACGTCTCCGGGCCTTTGTCTCAGTGGGTGAGGCTTTCTTATTTCTGTTTGAAGCTTTAAAAATACATCATAAAAGTGCCAAAAAGGTTACAAAATGATCTGGTCTTGTTCTACCAGATCTCTAGAACCCAACAAAACTTACGACACTGAAATACGATGAATAGAGCTCCCAGAAATGGCCCACAAAGGTGCTCTCCTCAATGGCTTCCCTGCATAAAAATGGCTTTGGCTCAACAATCCTTCAGCATAAACTTGTTCTGAACCTCCTCCATGGCTTCAATAACCTCTGGTTTATATAGGCCTGAAGTTGGTAACAATATCCCAACTTCCCCCCAAGATCTGGCCTCAAAAAGGACCCAATATCCCCCAATATTGGCAAAAAATCTCTAAAAACTGCTGAATAAATCATACAAATCTTAATACATAGTATAAAAACCCACAGTTACAAAAATCAAGGGCGCAACCCATTTTTCATTGGCTCTTGGTCACTTGGGCGCCTCCATGTGGTGAGGCGCTAGCTGTTATGCACTGGCCCACTTGATCTCTTGGCTCTGGTCATATGTGCTCGACCCACGTGGCCTCAGGCTTATCCACCACACGCAAACATATGGATATAACCCCTGATCTTTGACCTGTGGTTATACCCCTTGGTCGGTGGGCCAACCTGACCGACCAGGGCTAACCCTCATAACCTCCACGCCAACAGTGTAACTGGGTCCTATGGTGTATACCCATACGATCGGGGCTAAGGTCTATCCATTCTGCATGCCAAACGATATATATTGTGGATAACATGGAACCAGGGGTCATATGGTAGCGTGGTCGTATAGTATACATCGGGGCTAGGGCTAGGCCCCAACTCTTACTCTGCCAAACTTAGCATATATTGCAACATATGTACAAAAAAAACCATATAGAGGTAAGCACCACCAGGTAGGTGGGCTGATAGCCCAACATATGCCAAAACACTCCCCTACCAGAGATCCTGGGTTCAAATCTCGTTGAGTCCAAACAATTTTTTCCAACGAAAATGACCAATGGAGGGGTGCCACATGGCAGCCCAGGACTGGGCCACATGGTACCATGTTATTTGTTGAACACATGCCATGTGGAAATCGCCTATTCATCCACATCTTCCATGTGTCTGCTCTATCACCTTCCACTGTATCTTCCACGTTTTCCACGTGTCATACAGACGTGTCACATGTCACCCTTGTAGTGGTGACACGTGTCACTCCCCGACTCATTCACATGTACTTTCCCAGTCAACATCCTCTCTACATCAACATGCCAATGAACCCTTCCACATCAACTATATGACCATATGGCCTGTATAGTCAGTGGCCACGTGGCACTGTATGGACTGTACAGTCATCAATTTTTTGTCTGTTTGGCAAAATGAACAGATCGCGATATATGGAGCATACGATGTCCGTTTGAGCCTGTTCAAGTTGCGTTGGGTTCGTATCGACGAGGCCTACACACACGTCCATTTTGAAGCCATTCTGAGCACTTTGATTTTTAGGCCTTCCTGGACCCATTTTGGTTCCGAGATCCAATTTTGGATCACCTATGCAATATATATTTCTATATTCAATCTTTGAATCAAACTCAAACTAATTTCTTCTTCTCCATTTGGGTATAACCACTTCTCCAAGCTTCCATTTGACATTAATGGAAATATTAAAGCTTTGATTTGGAGGTTTGAATAAGAGGTTATGATTTTAATCAAATTCCGATGTCTAACTCTACATAAAACTTTGCACTCCCTGTCAAAACTCTTGTGAACCCCTTCATTTTCCATATTAGGAAGCTTGATAGAAATCATTGTTCCATCATTGAGAACCCCTTTGTACACTTCGCTAAACTACCAACTCCTAACAAGTTGACATCACTAAAGTCATTTGTTGCAGTGATGAGTTCTGCATAGCAAATTCTTTGATGTGAGATCGGAAGAGCAACCCCTTCATTTTCCATATTAAGAAGCTTGATAGAAATCATTGTTCCATCATTGAGAACCCCTTTGTACACTTCGCTAAACTACCAACTCCTAACAAGTTGACATCACTAAAGTCATTTGTTGCAGTGATGAGTTCTGCATAGCAAATTCTTTGATGCCCCACATTTAAAGATGCCTCGATCTCTCTAAGAGCATGTCTCTTGTGATTTTGTCTCCACAAGATTCCCATAAACAAACACAATACAATAGTGGCTACCACTACAACAACATGTATGATAACTCTTTTCAAATGCAAAACACTTTTATGTTTATGAGTAGAGCATGGGGACAAACCTACGCAAAGTCCACATAGACCAAGATTTCCCATAAACGCAGTGGCACCAAGATCTTTGAAAACTCCACTTCTAGGGACTTCTCCTGACAACTTGTTGAATGACAAATTCAAGTGGCAAAGCATTTGAGATTTTTCATCGACTCAAATATTCCACCTGATAAATTTTTGGAAGAGAAATCCATTTCCTGCCTTTGGAGTTCACCATTGAGATTTTCTAAATATGAAAAGTGTGTTTGAAAGGACAATAAATTCTCGAATATGAAAACGCTATTTGAATTTTGAATAGTAAATATTCAACTACCATTCACACGGGGCAAGGGAGAGGGCGGGAGAGATTGCCGAGAAGAGGAGAGATAGTACCTTGTAATCCCATGCCTGAAACGTTGAGAGAAACCACTCATGGTCTACGCCGACTGCATGTGATGCCTGTCCAGTTGCAGAAGGAAACATTTTTTTTCCAAGTAGTGGATAGTGGATAAGGAGTAATTGCAGACATGAATCCCAACAAAGCCTCGTGATCAGAAGCATTGCTAAGATGAGGATGGCGAGGATTAGATAAGTGAACAATGGAGAACAGAAAAGGGAGACCAAGGATAATAAAGAGGGTTCCCAATTGATAGTGGATAGTGGATAAGGAGTAATTGCAGACATGAATCCCAGCAGAGCCTCGTGATCAGAAGCATTGCTGAGATGGGGATGGTGACGATTAGATAAATGAATACAAGGATAATCAAATAAAATAAGAAAAGAGAAGGAACGTAATAGATTTCCATCTCTACAAAGGAATGGATTTGATGACAATGATATTTTCTGAATATGAAAACTGTGTTTGAAAGGACAATAAATTCTTGAATATGAAAACACTCTTTGAATTTTGAATAGTAAATAAGGGAGAGAGGGCAGAAGATTCTCTCAATATGGAAATGGTTTTTGAAATGTGGGCAACAAGCTCCATCTGTCCCACCAAGCTCCAAGTTCTAAATATGAAAACGCTGTTTGAAATTTGAATGGAACCATTCACGCGGGCAAGACTTTAAAGTGGATTCGATGTAAGCACTGCAAGAGATCAATTCGTGTGCTGCATGCATGGATAATAAGAGGATCTCTTTGGTAAGAGGACGACCATGGTAAATTAGTGGATGGAGTATGTTATAATAGTTTATGGAGGATCATTTCATTTTTTTAAGTGGGTGGAATTATTTGAAGAGTATTGCCCTTTTTTATTACAAGGTAAGAGGTGGATCCTTTATGTTTTGGTAAAAGGTTTTGAGGTATAAAATATTTATTAAATATTTTCTTTAAAATATTTTAACTAATATTTTTTTGAGGTTTGAGGTTCAACTTTGAGTAAGAAAAATTCTCTATATTAAGGCTTGGTTTTATAAGGAGTGGTTTTGGAGTTTTTTGTTAATGGCGAAAGTGTAGAGTTTTAAGTTTGAGGTGGAGAAATTCAGTGGCAAGAATAGATTTGAGTTCTGGAAGATCAAGATGCAGGATTTGCTTGTGCAACAAGGATTGCAAAAGGCATTGGCTGGAAAGATAAAGAAACTGACAAGCATGACAGACGAGGACTAGGAATATCTGGATGCAAGAGCCCTCAGTACCATTCGTTTGTGTCTGGCAAATGAACAAAAATTGTTGATCACTTGAATGTTTTCAATACTCTGATTTGTCAATTCACTTGAATGTTTTCAATACTCTGATTTGTCAATTATCTAGTATGGACATAACGTACGAAGATGAGGACAAGACAATTACACTATTATGTTCATTTCCCAAGTCTTGGGATCATTTGGTCACATCTATGTGGTTCATCTCAACAGATGCCATTGATTATGACACTGTTGTGGGAGCTTCATTATCTGAGGAGATGAGGAAAATATCTAGTAAGGAAACCTCAACAGCAGAACCAATGGTGGTCATAGGTCAATCTATAGAAGGAAGAAAAGATAAAAAAAGGTACAACCAGGTCTAAGTCAAAATATAGTAAGGGTAAGGGAAAATGTTGGTTTTGTGGAAAATCTGGGTATCTCAATAAGGATTGTTGGAAAAGACAACAAACATCCAAAGAGGATCCACAAAAGAAGAAAATTCAATTACAGGTATGGTTGATGAAGTTTTGTGTGTCTATTGTGTCTCACCACTTGTGTTCACATAAAAGGTGCAAGACGGTGATGGTTGAGTCACCGTGGGAAAAAAAATTATATTTACTTTGGAATTGTAATAATAATTGATTGCATGTAAATGAGCATATGTCTGTAAGACATGAATAGGCATGCGTATTTACTAGGTCACCTATGAAAAGTCTAGACATAGATTTAGGTAGATTGAATATGTGGGGGGGCATGTATGTTGGGTTAACCTTGACTCGATGAAAGAGTTAATGAGTTAAATCTGGTTTTTAGGTCAAAGCATGTGGTTTTTCGGGTCCATGTTTTTTGGGTAGCCTGTGGTATTGTGTCCATGGATTACATGTAATGAAGCCTATACAAGGCTTGGTGAAATCCATTGTAAATGGCCTTGGAGGTAAGCGATGAAGGTTTACTTGGCTGACTTGGTCGAACTTGGTCAAAGGAATGTTCGTATTAAGGTGGAGCATTGAGACTTTAATGTAAATTCCCTAGAGGTGAGCGGCAAAGGTTCACTTGGGTTGGTTTGGCCGGATTTGGTCAAAGTTGTTCGAATGCAAAGTTTGAGGTGGAGCAGTGTGTCTATCTTAGAAAGGTGGGTTTGTAGAAAGGATGATGTGTTGGCAGGTCAATCATGTGTTTGAGAATATATGATGAAGGTAGGTTCATATCCATGGAACTTGGAAAGTATTGCAAGGAAGATAGGATCAAATATTCATGTTCAGTAATGCCAATTTGTAGCGATAGTTGTGGACAAAAGAGGTTGAGCTATCTGGTAACTCAGTCACCATCAATTGCAAAAGACAAGAAGATTCAGGAAGCGGTATGAACATGTCATCTGGTAATTATCTCAATATGGAAACGGTTTTTGAGAGGGCGGAGATTCTCTCAATATGGAAACGGTTTTTGAAATGTGGACAACAAGCTCCATCGGTCCCACCAAGCTCCAAGTTCTGAATATGAAAACGTTGTTTGAAATTTGAATTGGAAAGACCTGTCTCTTATACACATCTCTGAGCGGGCTGGCAAGGCATTTGGTCAAAGTTGTTCGAATGCAAAGTTTGAGGTGGAGCAGTGTGTCCAAGTTAGAAAAGTGGGTCTGTAGAAAGGCTGATGTGTTGGCAGGTCAATCATGTGTTTGTGAATATATGATGACGGTAGGTTCATATCCATGGAACTTGGAAAGTATTGCAAGGAAGATAGGATCGAATATGCATGTTCAGTAATGCCAAGTTGTAGCAATGGTTGTGGACAAAAGCGGTTGAGCTATCTGGTAACTTGGTCACCATCGGTTGCAAAAGACAAGAAGATTTAGGAAGCGGTATGAACATGTCATTTGGTAATTCTCTCAATATGGAAACGATTTTTGAGAGGGCGGAGATTCTCTCAATATGGAAACGGTTTTTGAAATGTGGACAACAAGCTCCATTGGTCCCACCAAGCTCCAAGTTCTGAATATGAAAACGTTGTTTGAAATTTGAATGGGAAAGACTTTAATATTCAACAACCATTAATGCGGTGCACATTCGACATATCACCCTCAACAACACCACGAGAACGTTATCTTTGAACTTCGAATATTAGAAATAGAAAATCTTAAAATCTTAAAAAGCTATTATCTATTTAACCATTCAAAGGATTGGTGATATTTCACTTTAAAGAAAAAGATATTATCTACTTAACTATTTTAGTTTAAATAAGGTTAACTATTTAGAGAAAAAGAAAGATTTTTAATAACAAGTATCTTTATTTTGAATTTGTTATTTTTTTTTAAAATAGTGGATGTTATTATTTTAATGTTTTTTTTTCAAGTATCCATTATTAATATTTTTATAACATAAATATGTTTAATTTTTATTAAATATTAATAACATAAATGTATTTAATTTCTATTATTTTTTAAACAGATTAGATATATATTATTTAATCTTTAAATAAAAGTATAAAAACAAATTAAATATATATTTTAATGATCTTAATAGAGGATGACTTTTTTATAATCATAAGAAAACATCATCATCTTGAAATCTTTGAAAACACTATGTTTAAATTTTGAATAGGCAATAATTGAGAGAAATCTTTGAAAACACTATGTTTAAATTTTGAATAGGCAATAATTGAGAGGATAAGAATACACTATGTTTAAATTTTGAATAGGCAATAATTGAGAGGATAAGACTTTTAATGTGGGATAAATAAATAGTATTTCAACTATCTTTTGTTTTTGGGTAAATTTGGTCTTAAAGATGGTTGGAACTATGTTGGAAGTTAGAGTTGTTGGAAACATGTCAACAAATTTTTCAACATGCACATGCATGCAACTATATTTAGAATGTGCACGCATGCACTCTTTTGTGAACATATTGTGTAAATGATGGATCTAATTATAATCAGTTAGTCTTGTTGTTTGAGAGATGTTATATATACGAGCATACCCATATAGGTGAAGTGAGTAATGAACAATGTGTTGTAGAGTGTGTGAGCAAGACACAATACTATGGAGTACAATGTGTTTGTGAGGAGATGATGGTTGTATGCCACTGTAATTCTCCCTTGAATAATAAGAATACCGACTATCATTGTCCAATGTTTTTTTCCCACATTGGGTTTCCACATAAATCACTGTGTCAATTGTGTGATTGTTGTTGTGTTTGGTTTGATGTTCTCGGATTTATGCTTTGTAGTTGCTCTATTTTTCTTCCACTATCCAACAAGTGGTATCGGAGTAGGTGAGACAAGATGAATGGATCTGCATTAGTTCAAGAAATCCATTAGACGAAGACGGGATATGGCGTGTGAGAGCGACTTCTCACTAAACCTGCACATGGAAAATTCGATCTAAGCACTGCAAGAGCTCCATTTGTGTGTTGCAAGCTAGAGGAGAACATAATCGTTGATATTTCTTGGACTATCACTCCTTATAATCACTGTCAAACTTACTATGTCAAGATTTATGGGGATCATTTCCCTTCACGACTAGGAGGGGGCGTGATAACTGTTCATCATCGCACCTATGCCTTGCGAGTAGCACGATACTCGTGGAAAGTCGTTTTAATCAAAGGTATATGCATAGAACTTACAAGTATATGCATGCACATAACTCAAGGTATTACAAAAGTGGACTTTTTTAATGCATGGATAACAAGTGTTGCGTGGCAGCTGAGTCCCTACCAAGTAGACTTGGGAATGGAGATGATAGTTGGCAGCTTATAATTATTCATGATGATGATTTTTGGAAGATAGGGAGAGACAAGGAATATTGTTAAAAAAACAGAAATTATCAGTATCGTAAGTAAAGGGTAATTAGAATAGATCTTTAAAAAATGTTAAAAAGTTATGTTCAATTGTTTTTTAGAAATGAAATGATAAGAAAATTAAAAGTTATGTTCAATTGTTTTTTAGAAATGAAATGATAAGAAAATTGTAAATATTAAAAGCTATATTGAAATTACATTGAATAGTAATTTAAGATATAATTTCTATCTTACTTTACAATTATTGAAAAAGAATCTACCGAGGAATAGATGGCAGGAACAAAGCAATTATTATGAAATGGAATCTTCCCATAAAGTAATATGAAACGTAACATATGAAAAAGATATATGATAATATAATCTGACGTAAATCACGGTTTAATGCATTTTAATGGGAGATGTTCTCAAGGTATTTGCTTATTAATCAGTAATCAAAGCATAATTAATCTGCATTGGGAAGGGCACGAAGGTGGCGGAGATGGAAGTGAGCAATAAACGGTTTGAAAGCTTTAAAGCTTACAAGTTCGAGGAGTGCGGGGTGGAATTGTAGATCACATAAGTTTTGGGTGCAAGATGTATATCATGGAACACGGGGAATGTGAGTTTGATAATATTCAAAGACTCTCGTAAATCACGGTTTAATGTGTATTAATGGGAGATGTCCTGGACGTTTTGGCGTAAATCATAGTTTAATGCATTTTAATGGGACATGTACTCGACGTGAGTTGTCAATCCTTATTAATGCCAATCCTTTCGAACTTGTGTGGTGAGTTGTCACTAAGCAAAGCATAATTAATATGCATTGGGAAGGGCACGAAGGTGGCGGGGATGGAAGAGAGCGATAAATTCTTTGAAAATTTTTGTGAAACCGGGTAGAGTGAAGCTTGTGAGTTTGAGTGCAGGGTGGAATTGTAGAGCACAGAAGTTTTGGGTGCATGATGTATATCACAAAACACCGGGAATGAGAGTTCAATAATGCCAAGCCAGAAACCTGAGGCCATAAAATTGGCTAAGTATGGAAAGGAATGGAGGTTGGTCGGGCTCCCATAAATCACGGTTTAATGCATATTAATGGGAGATTTCCTCAAGGTTTTCGCTTATTAATGCCAATTTTTTCAAACATGTGTGTTGAGTTGTCACTAGTAAAAGAATAATCAATGTGCATTGGGAAGGGCGTGAAGGTAGCGGGGATGGAAGGGAGCGATAAATGCTTTGAAACATTTGTGAACTCGGGTAGAGTGAAGCTTGCGAGCTGTAGGAATTATAGACCACGAAGGTTTTCGTTGCAAGATGTATATCAAGGAATTGTAGATGACGAAAGTTTTGGGTGCAAGATTCATAATAGCGCCAACCCAGGGACTGATGACCAAAAAATTGTCTAGGTATGAAAAGAAATGATAGTCGCTTGGACTCCCGTAAATCGCAGTTGAATGTGTTTTTTTCTTATTAATTCCAATAAGCAAACCTGTGCGCTGAGTTGTCGCTAGTAAAAGCATAATGAATGTGCATTGGAAAGGGAAGGAATGTGGCGGGGATTGAAGAGAGTGACAAATGGTTTGAAACTTTTGTGAACTCGGGTATAGTGAAGTTTGCGACCATAAAGTTGGCTAAGTATGGAATTGTAGATCACATAATTTTTGGGTGCAAGATGTATATCATGGAACACGGGGAATGAGAGTTCGATTGCGCCAACCCAGGAACCGACGACCATAGAATTGGATAGGCATGAAAATCAACGGCGATCGATCGGACTCTCATAAATCGCGGTTGAATGTGGTTTTTTCTTATTAATGCCAATAAGCGAACCTATGTGTTGAGTTGTCACTAGTAAAAGCATAATGAATGTGCATTGGGAA
>CBVK0100577161.1:0-15661 GCA_900067695.1 Picea abies | reverse complement strand
TTTTTTTAGTTTTAAATAGCAGACTCCATAACCCAAAGGAAGGCACTAGAGTTGCATGTTCTTGGCAGCTCGTAGGGAGCATGTCATCCCCCATGGAGCCTAATTTTATCACATAATCTTGTCAAAGACTCAGGGGTTCATAGTTTCTACCTAAGTCTACAAATATTTCATGTATCTCTTCCTTTTGCAGACCCAATCGTCAGTTTTTGCTCTCGGCTTGTAGTTTTTCTTCTGTTCACCTTCATATATTTGATCGACCTATTTTTCCATATTGGCTTGCTTGAAAAGTGTCGACCCTAAGCCTTTTTGTTTTCCCTAAGGTTGATCACTCCTCTCTTTATATTTTTCTTTGATATTTTTTTCTCGAGCCCTATGCCATTCATCTGAGTAATTGTTCACAGGCTGCAGTCATGAGCACCAAGCACAACACCTGAAGTGGTCTAATATGAACTCAAATCAAGAAAGCGAGAAAGTTTAGTGTTCAACAAAGGAAAGTGAGCATGGGAATTGAGAGTTCGAGGTTCTCGTCGTAAAGGTTCATTCATAGACTGAAACTTTGAGACGTGAAAATTTGATGGCTTTAATATGAGCCGTCAAAATTAAGGGATACATGGTGAAGGATTGGATTTTCATGATTTCACGTGTTGGGAAAGTAAGAGGGAAGAGTATTGAAGGTTCACAAAGTGCTAAGTTTTGAAATGATCTAGACCATCTGATACAGAGAGACATGTGTCACCCAATTTGAGCAATCATGATTTTGTGACCCGAAAGTTTGAGCATGAAGTATAACATGAACTCGCAAAATGTGAAATTGTGACGCACCTGAGATTTGGGCCCGTGGTCACAACCTAGGGTCATATGGAAGAAGGGATGGATGAATGGAAATCACCTGAATGAATGATAGACAACTGAAGTTGTTCGAGGAGACAATCATGGCCGTTAGGATCAAAGGAGATCCAACCATTGATCTCGATGGGTCATTTGGCGAGATTGAGCATCAGAACACTCGAGATCAGGGGGAGTGAAAATTTAAAAAATGAAAAACCCTGAAATATCATGCGGTATAAGCATGAGGTCATGGCCCATGGTGACATGGGGCAATGAGAAGAATCTGTGCAAAAGGCTGGAGCACCCAAGTTGGTTACAAAAAATAATTGAGTGGCCTCGAGGCACCAGAATTGACTGAAAGGGATTGTGAGTTCTCCTGGAATGTCCATGGTCATCAGGCCTCATCCTAATCCCAATAAAAGTAGTTAATGTGAATGAAGGTGGTTGAAACCTCGTCTCACCACATAAATGGAAACCATGGGAAATCTGGCCCTGGAGGGAAGATAGTCAACCTAAGGTCCCCCTGTCAACGAATTTTCCTCCAAATACCATACCGATCCAAGATCACGTCTAACAGAAGAAGATGCAGGCACCAAGCCTAAAATGTAGTGAATAGAGTGTGCTTATGAAGGGATCAAGTTTCTTTGAGTATATATACTCAATTTTATATTTTTTAATGGTAGATGGTAGAGAAAATCTCTTGAATTGTAAAGTTTTAATGAACTCTTTGGTTATATGGTTATGTATATGCATTTGAAACTTCTTGTTTAATGATAGACATCTTTCTTACTCCCTATTGTTTCCCTCTGATGCTAAAAGAGTTCATGATTGACTGACTCACTTGAATTATTGTGGCTGCATTATGATGAAATTTTTATTATAGTGTTGTTATGATTCCTTTCAGTTTATTGAAGATTTAAATTCGATAAGTTCTCATGTCTAAATTGTTTCCCCTTGGGATGCTGAAAGACTTGATGTCCTTGGAAGACCTCTACATTTTCTCACTGAAGTCTTCCCCCTACTCACCCTTACTACAACTTATTTTCTGAAGTTAAACTAAGACCTCACCTGCTCATGCATATCAGTCCATTTTTCTAACTTAAGACAATATTTTGTTGAGACTGCACCGATTTGACCTTTTTATAACCAACCTGTGACATAAAAATTTGATGTGTATTGGGCTTGCCTTTCTCGCAATCTAAAGGGCGAATTCTGGTGCTAACAGAGGGTTTCATTCTATTTGGCCTTGATGGTCATCTCCTCATAGTCATTGTAACCACACCCGATTGTATTTGGTGTTATGGGTTTGTTGTGTATGATTTGAACCACCTTTGGTCACTGCATATCGTTTTTCCACCTAGTTGTGAGTTGTTTTTTATTGATATCCTAATAGTTGGTTACGGGTGGCGATTATGCCAATAATATTTCTTTAGGGTTGATTGGTATTACCTAGGATCTACATTTCTATCAGAATTATTCATCTTGTGGGGATAACAACGAGGGTTATGCCTCTACGTGTTCTTGATGTTGATTATTGGCCAGTAAGAAACCTCTTCTCCTCAGCCTCATGGTATACCCTACTTGCTGTCGAACTGTCACCATGTCTTGCAAGATAAGGGTTTTAAGGCTTATGGTTCCACCGTGCTTGTCATGAAGGATCCCAGCTGGTATTAATGTAGTTTACCTCCAACCTCCCTATGTTTGGTTCCACTGAACGAACCCTTGGTTATTTTATTCATTATTTGTAGAGCCTGATTTTGATAAATTGAACAAGTCACACCTTGTTGGGCATCATGTTGATTGTCATAAGTTTGTTTGAGTGATATTGACATTGGCTTAATCATTGGATTGTCTCTATTGATCAGATTGATTAGAGAGTTGCAATTAGAAATGATAAGGGGCATACATTCACTGCCTCCTTTTGTTGTAACAGTTGGATTAATAACTCAACATTTTTATGAATGGTTTGATTGGGAGTAATTGGAAATGTATAGGCACAGATATTCCTTCTTTGCATTATGCATTGGTCTATGTGTTCCCTACAATGTGGTATAAATTGAAGTGATGGTTGTTTTTGTTGTGTGTTTAATTTTCCTGATTAGGATTATTGAAATTTGAAGTATTGATAACTATGGCCTAACTGTCTACTGTGTAGAATTTATAGACATCGTGCATCATTTTGTTTTATTGCAACATCAAAGTTGATTACAGGGGTTTTAGTAGTATAGTTTCATTGCAAATTTAATTCTTGAATTTGTTAAAGGAATGAATCGAGAATGCATAAAAAGAGTCTACTCGACTCAGGAAAGACCTATGTCTATGTTGATTTGAGAAATTAATTTATGGGAAGTGATTAATGTTTTTATGTTGAACATAGTTGGATCACTATGATTGTGTGTTCATTGGATTTTGTTTTAAATATAAAAGTGAAGCAATTGAAAAGAAACATAATTCTTTTAACAAGATAGGTGAAAGTCATGACGATTATGAGTATGATTATTCTTTGTTAATTGAAAGTTTTTCAGGAAATTGAATGTGGACAATGAACAATTTTTAACACACAATAATGGGTTAATTTACCACAATAATTGTTTAATGTATTCTATAATAGTTGTATTGAATACATAAGTGTTTTTATGCATTGCTTAATTGATTTTTCGAGCAATATCCGATCTTTTCCCCTACCATTATTTCACTTTTCACTATTTACAATTCCCCTCGTGTTCCCATATTCACTATCCACTCCCTATTCCTAAAATTTAATTATAGTTAAGATAAGTTTTTTATTATGATCGTTAAGGAATCCCAGGGATGAATTATAGTGATATATTCATTTGGTTATGATACAGTTGATTGTTTGAATTCTATGAGTTGTAATCATGCTCTTTCCCCCCTCATTTTAACATTTTTCACTCAATACAACCCCTCGCATATACCAGATCCTCTTTTCACCCCTACTCATTAACGACTATTAAATGATTGTATGGATTGGGAGTAATTGGAAATGTATAGGCACAAAGATTTCTTATTTGCATTATGCATTGATCTGTGTGTTCCCTACAATGTGGTATAAGTTGAAGTGATGGTTGTTTTTGTTGTGTGTTTGATTTTCCTGATTAGGATTATTGCAATTTGAAGTATTGATAACTATGGCCTAGTTGTCCACTGTGTGTAATTTATAGACATCGTGCATCATTTTGTTTTATTGCACCATCAAAGTTGAGCACAGAGGTTTTAGTAGTACGGTTTCATTACAAATTTAATTGTTAAATTTGTTAAAGGAATGAATCGAGAATGCTTAAAAAGAGTCTGCTCGACTCAGGAAAGACCTGTGTCTGTGTTGATTTGAGAAATTAATTTATGGGCAGTGGTTAATGTTTTTATCATGAACATAGTTGGATCAGTATGATTGTGTGTTCATTGGATTTTGTTTTAAATCTAAAAGGGAACAAATTGAAAAGAAACATAATTCTTTTAACAAGATAGGTGAAAGTCATGACGATTCTAGGTATGATTATTCTATGTTAATTGAAAGTTTTTAAGGAAATTGAATGTGGACAATGAACAATTGTTAACACACAGTAATGGGTTAATTCACCACAATAAGTGATTAATGTATTATGTAATAGTTGTATTGAATACATAACTATTTTTATGGATTACTTAATTGATTTTTTGAACAATATGCTCTCTTTTCCCCTACCATTATTTCACTTTTCTCTAATTACAATTCCCCTTACGTTCCCATATTCACTATCCACTCCCTATTCCTAAAATTTAATTATAGTTAAGATAAGTTTTTTATTATGATCATTAAGGAATCGTAAGGATGAATTACAGTGATATATTCATTTGGTTACAATACAGTTGATTGTTTGACTTTTGTGAGTTGTAATCATGCTCTTTTCCCCCTCATTTTAACATTTTTCGATCAATACAACCCCTCACATATACCAGATCCTCTTTTCATCCCCTACTCATTAACGACTATTAAACGATTGTATGGATTGGATTGCATGAGTCTGATATGTTGGTGAGCCAAATTTTATTTTATATTTTAAAAGAGTTGTCATGTATGGTTGTTAAAGAAACTATTTGCTAATCAATCATGCATACAGGAATGAGATTTTTCAGCCGAGGTATTCATGGAAGAGGTAATCGAGGAAGAGGTAATTGAAATAGGGGCCCAAGAGGGCCAATATTCTCCATTCACTTTGATGTTGGCTCGCAAGAGTTAGGCCAACTATTCCAGGCTAGGTTTGGGTAAGGAATGGTCCAACCTAGGCTTGAAAGGCCTCCCTTCCAAGCTCCACAAGCCCCTAGTATTCTCGTTCCCCCTCATTTCTCATTGCAACCCGAGTTTTCCGAAAACGACGGATGGTAAGAGATTTTCCACCCGACAGTCTCCCAACATTGTGGCTGGCCCAATTTGTCTTTACTTGCTCCCTCGCCTATCAATCATATTGGACAAGCTTCCCCTATCCACTCACCATTTCAGTCTTCCCATGCTATAAAAAGGTTGAAAATCGAGGCCCACCATGCCCCTAACAAAGGAAAATCCATTGCTTCCACTTCCACATCCACCAATGGCTCTGATAAATCTATGTCCTCCCAAATTCATTTGAGGGATGATTGTTCTCATGTGATCAATGATATTAGGCCTAAAGGCTCAACACATCCAAAGGAAAATTCAGAGAGATCAAAAGGTGACAACAACAACAAGGGAAATATTGCATCTTAGAGTGGAAATTATGGATTTTAAGTTTTATTTTATTTATTGTTGATGATAGTTGACTTCAGGAATTTTGGAGAGAATGCTATTTTTTGTATATATGAGTAATATATTTTGGAAATAATTTCAAAAATCATTGTATAATTTGTCAAATATGAATGTAATGATGGGAGTCACAAGGAGGGTTTTTTTTTTTAATTAACTAGTTGTGTTATGATTGTTAAAAGCTAAAGGTCGTCACAAGGGATCCCACCTACTAGTTATTATTTATTTAAAACCCTTATTATGATTTATTACTTTCCCCCCAACTAAAAATTGGTTGAGTTTTAGTTAACTTAACTAATGAAGTAGTTCAACTACTTCAATCAATTCTAATTTGCTTAAAAGAAAAAGGAAGGGGAGGAACAAGAGGATAATAGAAGGAGAAGCATACTAAGGTATGCTCTTTGAGTTTTTGTTGATATAATTCAGTTTTCATTCATTCCTTGATTTATTCAAAGCCTAATTATTTTTTTTGATAGTAGGGTCTTATTGTAGACAACAAGATTCAGGTCTCAATTACATCATTCAGACACTTGTTTTTTCAGAGGTGTTGATCTATCTTTGACTTGTTTTTTCAGAGGTGTTGATCTATCTTTGATAGTCTGTGTAGACTTTTCTGTTTGTGAATTAGTTTTCATGACTGAAAAAGGCTATTGTGAAGAGTCGAGTGGGAATCAATTTGTGGAAAGTTGATCCAACTTTTAGAGTTCATTTTTTTATTCTCTGATAGAATTCCTTTTGTATGTTTTATCGGGGACGTCTAAGTTTGACTTTGGTCCAAAAATTCTTCGCGAAAATTTGTAAATATAGTGACACTTTGATGAATTGGAATGAAATAAAGGATTGCTTTATGTCTCATCTGTCTTGATTATCGAATTGGTGTCTTTACTTCTGTCTCTATGCTTATTTCAACATCTTTTATGTTCAAAAAAACACATAAATAATGAAATTTCTAGCAAGCTTTTATTTATAAAAAACCAGCCTAAGCACTTGTAATTAATACTTGTGAGTTAGGATATTAATTTTGATGGCTATAAACATAGGGTGATATTCCCATCTATTTTTCTTTAGCCAAGAAGAATATGAAAATGCTTGAGTAAGATAATTTCATATCTTTTCCTCAACACTGGGATAGTGCATCACATGCATTCTTAACATGTCTTCCAACACTTAGTTTACCCTCTCTATTTGTCTGTTAGTTTGAGGGTGGTATGATGTACTAAACAACAGTTTTGTTCCACAACCAATGAACAAATAATTCCAAAATGATGAAGTGAATTTTTCATCTCTATCATCTATGATTTCCTTGGGAATCCCATGTACTCTAAATATTTTTTTCTTGAAAATGATGGAAACATCTATTTCCTTGCAAGTGGATTTCATGGGAATGAAGTGAACATCCTTGCTCAATTTTTCCACAACTACCATGATAGAATCATTTTGTTTGGTTGTTTTGGGTAGTCCAGTGATTAAGTCCATGGAAATGGTTTCCCATTTCCATTCTGGGATAGGCAGGGGCTGTAACAACCCTGATGGATGTTGGTGTTCTACTTTAACTCATGTTGGAACTCTAAACATTTATCCAAATAATCATTTTTATTATTTTTCATCCTTGACCAATAAAATAGTTTCCTAAGCGTTGTAATCATCTTTTAATAATCAGAGTGACCAACATATTGTCTTTTGTGCAGTTCATCCAATATGAACATCTTCAAGTCATCACAGGTTGGGATATACAACCTACCTTTGTATGTTAGTAGACCATAACTTGTTAGCTGATAAACTTCATAATTTAGTCCTGTGGACTCTTTATCTAAGTGTGTCTTTGTTTTTTTGAAGAACTCATCTACCTCTTGCGCACTTGGAACTCTATCCTTGAGGTCTATTTCACGGGTACTTACAACTACTAAATGAATTACCTTCATACTCCTACCGAGGGAATAAACCACTCTTTTTTCTTTCCCTTTGATTTTTTTGATCTCAAATTCAAACTCACTGATGAGATCCATCCACCGATATTGCATATAATTTAGTTTGCGTTGGTAAAATAAATACCTCATCCCACTATGGTCTGATATGAGAACAAACTATCTGCCTAGGAGGTAGTGCCTCCACATTTTTAAAGCGTGCACTGTGGCTACTAGCTCTAGGTCATGGACCACATAATTTATTTCATGTTTACTCAATTTATTAGGTTCATAATATATCACATGTCCCTTTTTCATGATGACTCCTTTGATTCCCTGTTTGCAAGATTTGGTGCACACAAATAAATCCTTGTCTGTGTGTACAATTTTCATCACCAGGACATGATTCAAGATGTGTTTCAATTACTGGAAACTTTCCTCACATTCTACTCTCCAAATAAATTCCACTCCCTTTTTATGTAATTAAGTGATTGGGTGACCAATCTTAGAAAATCCTTTTATGAACTTCCTATAATACCATGCTAGAACCATAAAGTATCTAATGCCATTTACATCGTTGGGTGTAGGCCAATCTATAATGGCTTTGATCTTATCGGGGTCATTTGCCACTCCTTTCTTAGAGACAACATGGCCTAAATAGTGGACATGATTTTAAAAGAAGTCACACTTACTAAGCTTAGCATAGATATTTTTCTCTCTTAGTACTTGGAGTATTGACTTTATATGTTCTTCATGCTCTTCCTTATTCTTTGAGTAATTCAAGATGTCATAAATAAAAACTAATACAAATATGTCCAAGAACTTGTGGAGCACATTGGTCATAAAAAACATGAAGGTTGTAGGTGCATTAGTGAGACCAAATGGCACCACCACAAATTCATAGTGTCCATACCTCATTCTAAAGGAGGTTTTGTGTATGTCCTCATCCTTAATTCTAACTTGGTGGTATCTAGATCTCATATCAATATTGGAAACGATGGTGGCACCTCTCAACTAGTCGAATAAGTCATCAATCCTGGGAAAGGGGTAATTATTCTTAATCACTATTTTATTGAGTTTTTTATAGTATATGCTCAACCTCAATGTGTCATCCTTGTTCTTTGCAAATAAGGTTGGTGCTCCCAAGGGAGAGACACTAGGATGAATGTAACCCTTGTCTAACATTTCTTTCAACTACAATTTGAGCTCAACCAACTCTGGGGTACTCATCCTATAGGGTGCTCTAGACATTGACATTGCTCTAGGTACATGCTCTATTGAGAAATAAATATCTCTCTTTAGACGTAAACCTGACACCTCTTCTATAAACACATATCTAAAATATTTTAGTATAGGGTGCTCTTCTAGGATTCATTTTTTATCCTCAACTAAGTTTAGTACCTTTATTTCATACAAAGGGAACCCCTTCATACAATACTTGTTCATTTAGAGGGATGATATCTATATTATTGAGATAGGTTTTTTAATCCCCTGCAAAGTTCTTTTGTTCCCTTTGTCATCTTCACATTCTAATATTTTGTTATAACATTCTAGTTTAGCTTTACGTGAATCCAACTAATCCATGCCAATCAATATGTCATATGATCATATAGGAAGGATGATTAAAGTGGCTTTGGTGGGCAACCCATTCACAGTGATTTGGCATGTTTTTATGACCATTGTTACCTTTCTTTTTGTCCCATTGGCTAGTTGTACCAACCATGGTTTAACATGGTTTGATTGTTGTAATTTACACTTCTCAACAATTAGAGGAGAAATATAAATTACATTAGAACCAGGGTCAATCAGAATAGAGATAAGATGGTTTGAGACCATACCTTCCCTTTCCACCATCGAGGCTTGGTGGTCTGCTTGCCACTTGTCCAAAGCTACATGAATTTTTGGCATGCTCCTGGCCACATCATCAACCATGTTAGCCTCTTGGATTTTGTAAACTCCATTACTACCTGGTTGTCGGTGAGAGAAGTCCCACAATAGGTGTTCTTCTCCATAGCCCCAACATTTCAACGGTTCCTTCCTTTTTCTCGCAGTCCTTCCAGGGGCTGATCCAAGAATTTTAGTTCGACTTTAAGATGGGAATTTCTAAAGAATCACAATTTTTTTGGGGAAGATCGTCTTGAAATTATTCCCATAATTATTGAACCTTGAAGTTGTAATTCCCTTCTCCTTGAATCCCACATTACCTTTCTTCTTCCATTCCTTAGGGTGTTCTAACTTGTGCTTGAATTGTTCATAGCAGTACCTAGCCTTCCGAGTAGCATCTTCCAAGGTTTTAAGTTCATCAAATTGAATTATGTTATGAAAATACTGAGGAAACTAACTAATAAATCACTATATATTTACCTTTCCATCATTTATATAGGGTACATACCTCAAACGTTCCATAAACTTGTTGATATATTCATCAATTGTGAGTTTCCCTAGTTTCAGTTCATATACCTCCCTCACCTTTTCATCATAGTACCTCTCAGAAAGTTACTTTTTCTTGAATTATTTCTCAAATTTATTCCAATATAACTCCTTTTCCCATATCACTTTTACATTTCTAAGGTCCTCCCATCAGATGGAGGCCTTTACATTCAAATTAAATATAGATGTTCTGGCTTCCATGTTCTTAGAGTATTTATGAACTATGCAATACTTTTTCAGACCGAGTATCCAAGATTCAGCCTCTTCCCCTTTGGTGATTTATCTATCAAAAGTAGGTGGATTTTATTTCTTGAATTCTTCAGGCTCACCACCCTTGGAATGTTTCCTCTTCTTCCCTCTCTTTTGGGAATGAGAACTGGTCTCAAATCTAGACACTTCTTTGGATATTTCTACTCCTTCATCAAAGGAATCTTCAAATGAATATTTGGTTTTAGCATGCTTCTTGAATCCAAGACGAGCCTTCTTGGGAGGGTTTCTTCTTACATTGCTTCTTCTAGGTCCATTCTTTCACACCTGAGGTAGACTATGGGTTTTCTTAGGCCCATGGTTATCCATGTGATTGGTCATTGGCCCATGTTGCAACTGTCTTTGTATGCCCGTTAGGATTTGTAGTAGGACTGCATTTATCTCATTCTATTTTTACCCTTCCTTCATTAGTATATCATTGTCATCCTTAAATCTTTACAACTTTTCCCTGAGACTTCTCACAGTATCAACCAGGTTTGGAAGGGTTTCTACCACTCTCCTTTCATCTGATTCTTCTTCCTTATTATGGGATCTCTCTCCCCATTCATGGTGGGTCTCCATCCCTTTACTTATGGCTTATCTAGGATGTATCTGAATTATTAAGTGTTGAGGATCAAAAATTATATATTAGTTAGTTTTTCCATTAACAAAATAGAACAACCTAGGTAAAAAAAAGGTAACCTAAAAATTTTGCTTCAACAGTTTAGTAATTACCAGCAGCCTATAGTCCTGGTTTATTTATGAAAAACAACATATTATTGTCTCCCTCATTCCATCAATAAGGATTTAAATATATTCCCACGGTTAATAATGTATGGTTAATATCAGGTCTTGTGATTTTCGAGGTTGATTATTTGTAGTCATATTCCTTTGACTCTTTTGGTGAGCCCAAGTAAGTCAAGTGTGGTTGCATGCTCTGATACGACTTGTAACATACCCAACCCCCTAACTACCTATAAGGATATGGGGTGATAAATTTTTTCTTCACTCAACTATCTCAAATCCTCTCTTTATCAAGATCTTTCCAATGATGGTAATTTCTCCCAAAACACATCTCTGGAGTGAAAGTTATGATCTTTTAAAACTCTTGGGTTTACATTATCATCAGATGTCTCCCTGAAAGGTAGCATCCCTTATTTCATGCCATCAAATGCGGCATCAACATGTCTTGGCTTTCCATGGTCGAACCTCGGTCCATGTGGACTTATAGTTCTCGTTTCTTGGATTTTTTCCAACCTCGCGTTTGCACTAACCCCAAAAGGTATGGTATCGGGGAATATTCTCCTTCGATACTTATCATTCAAAGTACATGAAACTCAGGCCATTTTATTACTCTAAACTAAAGGTATTGCGGGGTATTCCATATCGTTCGTTCAAGGTTCAAACAACCTATGAAATTTTGCCACTCCGAGTTTAGGGTATCGAGGAATATTATTTGTCTAGGTTGATAATACTTGTTTGTTCACTCATCCATAGATCAACGAATATCATTGAGCTCCATTTGTACATCGGTCAATGACATAGATTTTCACTTGAAGCCCTCTCATTCAGAGTATTCCCATATCGGTTCATCGTGCTATTTCCAAGGTCTTAGTTATTGATATACGTGCACACTTCTCATCACTCCAACCACCAATCATGTAGGGGAAGGGTTTAATATTATTAAAATATATAAATGTGTGGGACCTATTTAAAAGTATCATCATTGCTCTGATAGATTCAGAATTTATTTGTATGATCGCTTACAATTACTCTGAAGGGTCAAATTTGAATGACTTCACTTTTGGGTTGTGTGTGTACCTCATTTTCATCCTATAACCAATCACGAAGGGGTATATATAATTTTTTGACATGGTGGTGATCCTAGTAATAAAGGTGCATCATGATGAAATCACCTCTTCACTTGGTTTTATTTACACAGTCTCCATTATGATCAACAACAGATAATATTTGTGGCTTCATCCCAAAGGATGACCTAGATTGTCTCTCAGACTTCCCCTTTCAGACTCCCTCCATCTCGACATCAAAGGTCATCTTGACTAGAGAGCTTCGACCGTATCACCCATAAGGGATATAACGTTCCAGGATCATCCAAGGATGCCCTCTGATAGATTAATGATCCTCATTGATTTTAGTGCAATCACTCCATGAGAATCACACTCGAGACTGATGGATATTCAGGGTCTATCTGTACTATTTGATCAACACTTGAGATCATGTCTCATCCTTGTTCCGATTAAGGGTCCCAATTTAACCCACATGCCAAATCAATCGCCATGATCATCCGAAACAAATTTAGGGTTTTTCCACTAACTTAAAAGTCCAAACTTGGACTTAGCAATTTTCATGAATGGCTCTCTTTGATTCCTTCAAAAGTCTTACCGAGCCTCAAGAATGCTCTCACTCGACAAAGGAAATCCATAGTTTTCTTAGGGCTTATCTGTATCACCCTATTTTCTGAGAGACTTGTTAGATTCAGGTATCCCAACACTGCAATAAACAGGGACATACACAAGGCTATGTGTGTGTGTGCGTGTGTGTGTGTGTGTGTGTGTGTGTGTGTGTGTGTGTCTGTTTTATTTTGTACATATGAAAGGGGATTTCAATAATACACATAGTAGTAGGTGTGTGTGTGTGTGTGTGTGTGTGTGTGTGTGTGTGTGTGTGTCTGTTTTATTTTGTACATATGAAAGGGGATTTCAATAATACACATAGTAGTAGGGACATCTCTCCCCTCAGGTTAGTAAAGAAGCTTAGAATTCTACACATGCATGCAAATCATATAGATTTGAATCCCTCTCATATTTACCAGATGAACCACCTTCCTTGTAGAAATATACTTGTAAATTGATTTCATATACATAAGATACTTGCAAGAAGTAATGTAAATTGTTCATGTAGATACATATTGTGTGTAATTACAAAATATTTTCAGTATACACAATTTGATTTACAGACTGAGTTATTATCTACAAAAATTGAGATATGTTGGGTACTGATGTAGGGAGAACCTCTCTCCACCCAATAATAGGAAAGGTTGTGTTTTCCTCTGCTACAACCAATCACCCCCAAGCCAAGGTATGATTTCACAAGAGGAGGTCTGTAAGATGTTCATGGATATTTCCTGCATCTTCCCTTCTTTTTTTCTCTCTATATCTTCCCCCTTTGTCTTGTTCCTATTCTTTGTCTCTTCATGCTAGAAATTTTCTGAAGGTACTTGCCCATCCTTCCTTAACTTCTCCAGAAACTATTTCAGCCACTATATTAACTTATATACAGTTTCCAGGGTAGGATTGTTCATGTCTACATCATTTTAATTAACTTGGGTAGTTACTAACATATTCATTGAAATCAGTGATGGCCTCCCTATTTCCCACTCCTCTCATGACATCATACTCTGTGAAGTCCATCCATTCAACAATAGATCAACATTCTCTATTATATTAAAATAAAACATATTTATATGTATTACAAAATTGATCAAGGTCCATTGTCTTTCCTTGATGACAAATAGGTATGCTTATTTTTTTTCCATAATAACACTTATAATTATAGACTAGGGGAAACAAGGGTGTTACAATAAGTTTTAATTTGGAATCATTTCCCTAAGAGATAAGGACACCATAGATACACAACATGAAAAATAGCCAACATTTATTTTTCATAGGTGGATTGTCCCAAATGGAACTCAGAAAGTTGTTTTCTAGTGAAGGCTAAAGGTCATCCATATTTCATGTGGACAACTACAATGCCTCTCCCTGAGGTATCACTTCTAGTAAAAAGGTATTGTTGAATCAAGGGAGAGGCAGAACAAGAGTAGTGCAAACAACTACTTTCAAGGCTTTGAAGGAATGGTCTACTGCGGGAGTCCAATTGAAATCATTCATTTTAAGGAGAGTTGTGAGGGGAACTACAATTTTTCCATAATTTAGAACAAACTTGAGATAATATATCATCAAACCTAGGAAGCTACATAGACTTTTAAGAATTTTTGGGCACGACCAATCCTGCATAGATTCAATTTTCTTCAGATCCACCCTGACACCATCCTTTCCAACAATATGTCCCAGGTACTCAAATTCAAAGGATTCAAAAGAACATTTAGATTGCTTAAGAAAATGTTTGTGTTGATATAGTAGTTATAGAACTTGATCCACATGGGAAATATGGGCTTTCCAAGTTTTTCTATAGATCAAGATATCATAAAATAAAACCAAGACAAAATGACAGAGGAAAGGATGGAAGACATGATTCATGAGACTTTGAAAAGTGGAGGGAGAATTACAAAGGCCAAATGGCATAACCAAGGACTCATAGTGACCCTCGTTAGTTCAGAATGTAGTCTTGGGATTATCTTCTTCTTTCATATGAATATTGTGGTAGCTAGAGCGAAGATCAAGTTTGGTAAAATAATGAGCACCACTTAATTCATCCAAAAGGTCATCAACGATAGGAATAGGAAATTTTTCTTTGATGGTGAGTTTTTTGAGGGCGTGAAATATGGACTAATGCACAAAGTACCTTTGTTCTTGATTACCATGACTAATGGAGAATAATAGGGGTTGGTACTAGGATGGATGACACCAGATTCTAGCAATTATTGAACTATATTCTCAGTTTCATTCTTCTAGGAAAAGAGATGAAAATAAGGGTGAACATTTGGAGAAAGAATTCCCAATATGAGAGGAATGGAATGATCATGGACTCCTAGAGAAGGGGGAAGTCCCTGGGGGGTTTGAAACACAACTTGGTGTTGGGATAGGATAGATTGGAGATCCAGATGGAAAGCAAGTGTCTCAAGTTCCTGAATGAAATGAAGTTGGGAAATAATGCCAGAATGAATTTTTGTGAGGAGATTTTCCATTTAGTGGGAACTAATGATCTCTAGTGACCTTGCTGTGATTCCTTGGAACTTGTGTTGTCGGCCCTCCTGCTTGAGTTGCATGGTTAATTTATGGAAATCCATGGTGATAGGTCCAAGAGTGCGTAACCATTTAAAACCAAGTACAATGTCACAACCGCCCATGTCAATAGAAAACATATGAGACTTCAAGTGGTACTGACCAATTTGTAGGCTCACATTTTCACAACTCCCTCCACATTTCATGGAAACCCCATTAGAAATCGTGATTTGGAAATTATTAACTTGATGGATATAATAGTTGACTTCTTGGGCAATGCAATGATGAATCAAATTATGGGTGTTTCCACTATCAACGAAAATGATGACTTTTTGGTTCTTAATGTAGCGAATTAACTTGAGGGTTTGGGGAGCAGAGAAACTAGCAAGTGCATTCAGGGAAATCAGTGGTTCATCTTTCGGTAGATCAAAGGGAAAATCAAGATCAACTAGTGGGGGCAGCTTGGGTACATGAGAAACATTGACCTCTTCTTCAGAAACATCTTCAGTCATAGCCATAAAAATCTTATGTTCCTTACATTTGTGCCTTGGAAA
>CBVK0100577154.1:0-14526 GCA_900067695.1 Picea abies | reverse complement strand
TAAAATTTTTCTCAGCTATAAAAACTCAAAAGTAACTTGAGGACGCTACCGATAGCCATGATACCCACCATAAAACCCGACCAAAATGTCGGTGCTATTTTGGGAGTTAACATTTGGCTCCAACTGGGATGGGCATCTCCCTGTGAGGTGACCAAGAACCTAGCAGTTTCAGTAGCCTTTAGCATTGGGCATGGAGTCATTCAGCCTTTTCGGTGGTTAATGAGCACACACACGGGCTCGCCTAAACCACCAAAAAACATAAACTTACCCAAAAATCGAAAACTGGATGAATCTTGATCATATGCAAAAACAATATCCCTCTGCTCTGTTTTGCACTTAAATTTCTTGGCGACTACTCCACAGGAAAACTCCTTTGAAGGAACTAGAATTGTACTGATGAAAACAGTTCACCAAAGATCTCTTTGCGTTGTCTAATCTGGAAGAAAGAGCTCGTAGTGCACCATCTGCTTCAGCACGAACAGATATATCATTTTCAGAACCCAAAATCTTAAGCAGGGATTCAACATGGCCAATCTCATTCACTCTGTTAATGTAATATTGGTTTATGCATGTAAAAACTCTATTCTCAATGTCATATAGGTTATACAACAAAACCATTAAGAGAAGAGCACCAGTCAATTGGATGCCACCACTTGTATGGTTGTACAGATAGTGCATGCGTCCAGATGCTATATTTAAGCATGTTTGCCACTTCCATCATCGCTAAAGCCTTTACTAGCATCTCCTAGTATATCTCAGAACCTGCAGGGCCAGACAACAATATTCTGGGATTTACAGTAGGCAGCTCCATCGCAAATTTTTTGAATTCTTTATGCTTCAAATTCCCTGGAAAATTTCTTGCATCTCACCATGGCATCGGTCGCATTGGACTTTACTCAGTGCTTAGTTAAAACTATGCATGGCATTAATGTAAGGAAGCCAGAATTTTATTCTCTAGATATTATTGATGAATGAATCTCTAACAAAGTCCAAGCATTATTTGCAACACATCCCAGATTAAATGCCTCTGCTTCTGCCTCAAGAACATAGAAGATAAACATAGAGCTATTGAAAATCAAACCTGCAGTCCGCATATTTTGGATATGGAAATAACAACATGCAGAAAGCTCAGATACAGACATCATTAATGCAGGCATAGGTGAAAGTGCATGGACAAACTTTTCTTGTTATTACCAACAGCTTCAGATCCGGGGTTCAAGTTCTGCAACCAGTTTTGATATCACGGCATTGCCTCCTGACATATGCTCAAGTCGTGGAGATGTTTCTGCTAAGTTAACGCCATTGAAAATTCCTTGTGATCATTCATTAATCAAAAATAGATCAAAAATGCCAGGTTCTTCAGCAAAATCCCTCACTGCATCAACATCATCTTCAAAGTACTCTCCTGCAGCTAACCCACTTGACGAACTTCTTCCTGCTAAGTAGACTGTAGATATACAGTGGCAAGACACTTGGAAAGGGCATCGCGAAGGCCCAGAACGTCCCTGCAGAGAATAATTCGAGGTGCCATCCTTTTATTATTATTCACCCCCTCCCGATTAAAAGGATGAATCTGTTCATCAATTTCTTCTGCAGGAGGGGGTGCATAATTTGCAGCTCGTGTAGATTGAACTTGCTGAGAAGCTAGAACTTCTGCGCGAAGGTCCTCTGGAAGTGCTTCCAAAAATGTAGGATAAATAGTGTTTGTTCTAGAATCTTCATTGCTTTGCTCAGGTAATTCGTTGCTTGCAGCTTGGACAACCTCATCTTGAACCGGCAGTTGCACGGATGCTTCGTCTGGTGTAGAATTTGGGCCAACATCCGTCTCCTCTACTTGACTGTCAGAACATGCATGTCCAGGTTCATTATTAATGTTTTATGAATTCAAGCCACCAGCTGCTGTATCTGAATCACCAAAAGTAGAAGCAACCGGTGCCTGTCGGCCAGCCTGCCTATCATTTTCCTCGTGCCCATCTGCACTTCCAGTTTCAACTTCCAGACTGTGGAGAAAACGTTCTTCCACTCTGAATATGGCTTACAGTTTATTGCAATGAACGGCGTTGTGAATTCACGCATGCCACATTTGTCGGATTGGCCTCCATGTCATTCCGCACCCTTAGTTATCTGGATGATGAATTCGCTTGTCACACTGGAGTTTCGCCTATTCGTAGCCATCTTGAACGGACCTGGAGATTTGATAGCACGTCTGGATGAGAGATTTGCGGGTTGTTTGAGCTGTATGTCAAAGTATTCTTATCCTTCTTCAGTTTTTGACAGGAATATTAGCTCCATGCATGTGAAAAGTGGCGATGATCGAACAGGTAAGCAGCTACCTGTCTCTCCCACTCTGATGATCTCTTTTTGTGTATGAGCTATGCTTCTGTGACATAAAGGGCAAGATAGAGGAGGAGAATACGCTGAGGTAGGATTAGGTTTATTGTGACAACAGAGTATTAGATTACAGAGAGCACACATTTGATGGACTCAGTCCTGAACCTCAATGGTACACAATTGATCAAGGTAGATGCAGCAAACCTTAGATTCGCTAGCATCAGAGATATTATCTTCAATGTTATCTTCTTGGTCAGCAGAAGAAGACACTGAAGAGACAGCTCAGACAAAATGTTTTTATCCCTTGCTTGATTGGGCATCTTTAAACACAGAGCAAATGCTAGAGCTTGTCTCATTATTGTTTTCTCTTGTTACTAGTTGCGCACAGTTTATCACCTTTAAAGAGTGACCCAATTCAAATCTAATTTCCTCTGCTGTAGCATTTTGCCAGTTTCATGAGAACCCCGGAAAAAGCATGCAGTCCCAAGTTGTTTCTGCTGAAACCCCATTGTCCAAGTAGAACTGCTCTACAACTTGTATCATATGACACATTACAAATGCAACCATATCCATCTCTGCAAGTAGCTTTATTTGAACAATTTCCACAAATAATATTCACCTGTGCACTATGACCCATCTTGTCAAAATCATATTGTTCATGATGTTGCAATCACCAAAATAATATTCTTGAACAAAGTCTGCATTTCCAGTTACAGGGGAAAAACAATAAAGGTGCAAAAATGTCCAAATGGTTGGTATCGGGCTTGACACTTATGCTGGGCTTTGGGATTTCAATTGTGGTATTGACTTTGGACTTAGTATGAGAGTTAGGCTTGTGGTCTAACTCAACCTTTGGCTTTTTGTAGTGTATGATAGTTTGACACTAAAGCACACACCACTCTTGCTTTAATAAATTTTACAAAAACTCAATAATGCCTAAGTTGTCTTAAGCGATACTAACAAGAATTTCGGAATGCAGGTCATGGAAATGTCATAAGGATCTGGAATAATCATAATCTATCAGGAGCTTGATGGACAATATGGAGCTGAAGATGCTGGAAAGAAACTGAGGAAAACGATAATCATTTGAAGAGTGATGATAATACCGATCAAAATACTAGTGCGTTTTTAGGCATGGAGTCATTAAGCTTTTAGCACTGATACCTCTGCGAACCTGTAGCTTTCATGCAGCCTGCTCTACTTATTTAATAATAACTAAAGTGATCTATGTGCTCATAAGAAGAGCTTATTTTTCTGTCTAGTCCTACTCTAACCGGTAGAGGCAGATTGATCAAGTAAAATTGGATTTCCAATGCAGCCAAGTGAGAAGCTGATCTACTGATATCATGCTTGATCTTGACTCAAAAAATATTAGAAACCATAGCATACAAAAATGGAGTTTGAAAGGGCAACAGAACCAACCTTCGTTTGACAAGAGCAACTTAACATTTATGCTGCTCGAAAACTCTAGATAATTAGCAAAAGGATCAATGACACTGGAAGAAAACACTTCTTCCTGTTGCTTCGACTGATCATCAGAAGATCTCTGCATACCCTTCTTCCGAGAATAGCTGCCACCTTCAACTGCATGTAAATCTGAACAGGGCTGCAAACTAACTGCATTGTTTATGATGAACTGTTTTTTGTTGTCTGCAGATCTATGTTCAAGTATGGTGCATGCAAAACTGTTGATTTCTGTAGATGACTTTTCGATGTATGATGCGGGAGTTCCCAGATGGCTAATTTTTTCACAATATTGTTCTTCATCAACATCAAATTCATAACTGTTATATATAGGAGGGCTGCTCTTCAAGTCAGCAAAATCTGATGTAAGAGTCTGATCTGCTTCGTCTGCATACTTATCAAAGATAGGTGAACAAGAAACCTTTGTGTCTAGCAAAGAAAAACAAGCCATCTTCAAATCCTTCTCATCCGTTATAGGCGAAAAACTGTCATAAGAAACCTCTTTGAAAATTTGAGAGCAATCCTCTTTTATAACCGATTCTTCATACAAATCAAAAGCAACATGTGCAACAGAGATAAGATCTGATGCATCTACAGATATATAATTCTCATTATAATCATTTGTATTATGAAGATCTTCCTCTTTAATAGCAACAATAGAAAGAATTTCAGGTTCACAACTAGAAGAATAGACATTTTGAATATGTGAATGAAATTCTTCACAACAATCCTCAAGAAGAATTTCCCGAGCAAAAAACATTTCACATCGATGATGAAATACTGTATGAAACTCTTTTAAAGAAGATATGCTAGAAGGAGGTAAAGATCGATACCATTCACGAGCATCTCCTTCTAATGAGAAAACAAACATCTTCATGAGCACATCCTCATGATTTATATCCAGCTGAATCATGCATTGATGAAATCTGATGAGATGATCTGAAGGATTATCTCCTTTCTTTTCTGAAAATCTTGGGAGGTGATCTCCCCAAATATCTATAGAAGGAACTGGATGTGGGAAACCAGGAACTGTTGAGAAGTCAAGAGGTGCAAACCTCCGAGCCAAAAGAGAAGCAAATGCTTTTGACATTTGAATATTGTGGAGTCGCCACCAAATTCGTCCTTCATGGAGTCGCCAAATAGATGATTACAACCTGATAGTGTCTATTCCTTGTCTATCATCAAGGAATAGATCTTCTTGTCGTTCTCCCAGGAAGATAAGCTTCTGAACTCGCTCCCCGGCAATGGCGCCATTTTGTTATCACTCCAAGAAACCTTGAAAGTGGGCACTTTCCATAGCGCATAATGAACCTTTGAAAACAAGTTAGCCAAAGAAGAAATTTGAGCCATATTGTGGGGTTACTATGAATACATTAGCCCTTGGAGATAAATATTATCATTGAACCGTGGCCTATAGGTGGTATGTAGATATGGAGAAAGAGAAACAAATAGACAATAGAATTTGGACTTCTAATTTAGTTAAAGTAGGTTAAGTTCTTGAGGTGTTTGAATTCTAGAAAATTTTGCAATGGAAAATTTTGCAATGGTGTTCAAAGTGATTCGAATCAATGAATTGTCTGTTCAACTTGAAATAGGTGGGAAAACACCTTATTCCTCAAAAAATTGAGAAAACAATCAAAGCATAATTTTAAATTTTAAACCACTGAAAATGTAAATTACGGGGACAATAATCAATTCACTTGGTATCTTATTGGTTGAGGAAGCATGTTTTCCACTCAAAAAAAATGGAAATCTAGTACCCATGTAGAATTATTACAAATCCATTGTGTAAGGAAAGGAATCAAGAAATCTAGCAATTGAATAGCACTAGAAAATGAGGCAATTGTTGGGGGATATGAATTTTTTATGCTTGTATGGATGTGAAGCACTAAATGGAAGTTGAAATGAAAATTTGTTTTGATGTTTTTTATTTGTATTTTACCCTATTGTGGTTCACCCTGTATCCCTATGCACTCATGTGTTTATAGGTATAGGGTGAATAGTTTTTTTTTTTAACTTATGTTTAACCTACAACTGACAGGATAGACTTTGAATAATTCCACATATTGAATTTGTATTAATGTGAGACATATATAAATACGTTGATATGACCTTTGGTTTCATAGGTCCAATGAATGCTCCTATTCACCTATGATTCTTCACATTTCTCAATTACAATATTTACAAGACAACAATCCCTAGGATTATGTATTTAACATTCCCCCCCTTAATTTGAATGGGTGTTTGTGAGTCCAAGAATATTTATGAAATTTTCAAGCGTTTATCTTCCAAGTGATTTGGTGAAGATGTTTGCAATTTTATCACTTGCAGAACAATCTATTAGTTGAATGGTATTGATGATCCAGGTGGATATTGGTGGCCACCCACCTATTCCAACTGGCTCCTCTTGACAGTTTTAAGTTCAGCACATTCTTATGTAATTCTTTGTAATTGTGGGTTCCACACTTACAGGGTTGTCTCAAGCCCTACATAGTTTCCAAGTGGATATTAGTGGCCTCCCACCTAATCCAACTGTCTTGTTTTGGAATTTTTCATGTCAATACATCTTTGTGTACTTCCAGGGCCGTTTTGGGGCCCTAAACAATTTTTTTTGGCCTGCCACAGTCAAACTACAGACAAAGTTAGAATTTGATGACATAATTGTAGTTCTCGAAAAGACCTTTCCAACGGGATATCACGTGCCTAAAATGAAGGTCATATGCAAAATTTACGACCTCGGGAAGTTGAGGTACCAACTTACCCATTGGGGCCCACATAACTTTTGGTGTTTCATCTCCTAGGGTTATGTTTTTGGATGTCTAGGGTTTGGGCATTCATGAGTAATGTTAAAAATGCCTCTGGAACCTCATTGTAATTATTCTTCTCATACGGATGCATGCAACAAGCCACATCTCTTCTCAAACATAGCTACCACCATTCAAGCAAGTTGTTTCCAGTTCTGCAGTTTTACAATTTCAGCCTATTTTATTTATTCAATAGAAGTTATTGTTCACTGGATATATTTTTTTGTTATTTGTATCTCTATGTTATTGTATTCAGTTTTTTATTCCTTTTGTTCCGCCCATAAATCTGGATCAGTGGTATCCGAGCGGTCTGCTCTTCATTTATTTTTCTTCGTGCATGTCCCCGACAAGATCTGGGTATAAGAAGTTGGGACTCGAACCAGTCGAGCCTTTGCAAGATCGGCCACACTGAACCCAAAAACAACCCATGGGGGACGAGAAGAAAGACGATGGAGTAGAAGATCCTTTTAAACTGTAGCTCGAGGAAGCGCTTGCATGAAAAAGGAATGAAATGATGGACAAATTTGCACAGATCCTTCGGCGGTTGCCCACGAGAGACACATCTTCATCAAGTAGCCATGCAACCCCCTTCAAGGTACAAGTAAATTTTGATATTCCATTAATTGAAGGACTGATAGATGTGAATGTTGTAGATAAATGGTTGACTTTGCTTGAAGGGTATTTTTCGGTCCACAATTTTTCCGACAGGGAAAAGATTACTTTTTCACTCCTCAAGGTCGTCCCCCATGTTAAGGACCGGTGGGATACTTACTCTGAGCAAAGGTACATAGATAAATCTACAATATTTTTGGTCTCCCCCACATAGGATTCCTTCAAGGATGCTATTAAATAACAGTACTACCCCGTTGGAAGCTACGAGGACGAATACACAAGATGGACCACACTGCTTCAAGAAAGGGACCAGAGAGTACCATATTTCACCAATATTTTCCATACCCTAAGCACCAAATTGGGTATCAAAGACTCTGAACAACATCTGGTTCTCAAATACCATGGTTGTCTACATAGATAGATCCAAACATAAATGAATTTTTTTGACATCACATCATTAGGTGCGGCTTATAGATATGTTGTCAAGATCAAGCAGAAATTTAAGCAGAAGAGGCGAAAGTTTGGATTTGCAAACTCCTCACAGTCGAAGCAGGGAAAAGGCAGCTCCAACCCACAAAACAAGGGAGAGAGAAAAGATGGTCTCTCTTAGGAAAACCAATCCAAGATGCAACCTAAGAAGGGTAATGAGAAGTCAAATAAGGACATGGGAAAATGGTGTGAATACCATAAAATCCCTTGGCACAACACTGAAGAATGTCACTCCAAGAATTCACTGGTGGTCGAGATGAAATCTTCTGAGTCAAAGGCAGATTCTAACTCTGAATCAAGTCTAGATATTGGGAAGCAGATCATCGATTCCGAACCTAGTGCCACTGTCGCTACCACCAAAGTCCAACCAAGCGAACCAGAAGAACCAGAGGAAGGGGAATGCCTCTTTCACTCATATATGTGGGTAAAGGGAACTCTGTTGCATTTCATTGTTGATAGCGATAGTCAGAACAACTTGATTTCAGTGGAGGTTTTCAAGGGGTTGGACCTGCCGATAAAATCACACCCGCATCCCTACACCATCAGCTAGCTTCCCCAAGGACGAGATCTCCATGTCAGCCAACAGTGTCATTTTCCCTACAACATCAAGCCCTTCAAAGACGAGGTATTATGTTATATTTCTCCCCTTGAAGTTTGTGACGTTCTTTTAGGCCATCCATATTTGTGGAAGCGACATGATGTGTATGAGTCTAGACCCTATAGTGTTATTATTACTTTGGGTGGAAAATTGTATAGGATACCATAGGTAGCGTCGCCTACCTCTATTTCTTTAATCTCTGCTAAGGAATGCAGTAAGGTCATTTCACAGACTGGGAAGTTCATCTTCTTTGTGATCTGTGCTCGCAGTAAGTTGAAGGTCACCGCCACATCTGTGACCTCTACACAGAGCCTCTCTTTGCAACAAAAGCAAGTGGACGACATCATGGAAGAGTACATATACATATTCTCCTCACCCATTGGGGTACCGACGCACTGTGAATTCAAGCATCCAATTGATCTAAACCCCAGTGTCATGCTTCCTAATGGACCAGTATATCATCGCTCACTAATGGAAAATGAAGAAATAAAGTGCCATATACAAGAGATGCATCAAAAGGGGAACATCTGACCCAATTCCTCCCCTTGTGAAAGCCCAATTTTGTTGGTGCAAAAGAAAGATGGGGCCTGGTAGATCTACATTGAATACAGAGTACTAAACAAAATCACAGTCAGGAACCGATACCCAATTCCCCAAATTGATGACCTTCTTGACCAACTCAAGGGGGGAAATTTCTTTAGCAAAATTGGCCTAAAGTATGGCTACCACCAGGTTCCCATCGAACCAACTGATGTATGGAAGACAACTTTTAAATCTAAATAAGGTCTCTTCAAATGGTTGGTCATGCCCTTTGGCTTAACAAATGCACCAAAAACTTTCATGAGATTGATGGATGATGTATTGAGACCCTTCACCAATGCTTTTGTGGTGGTATATCTGGATGACATCCTCATCTTCAATAGAACTTGGGAGGAGCACATGCAACATATTCATCATGTTTTAGGTACTCTGTGGCAACACAAGCTATATGCCAACTTGGAAAAATGTTCCTTTGGCATGAACAAGGTCCAATACTTGGGATACATTGTTGATGATCATGGGGTACATGTGGATCCAACTAAAATCCAAGTCATTCGTGACTGGCCAGCTCGGACCACACTCAAAGAGCTTCATAGGTTCTTGGGACTTGCCAACTTCTACTGAAGGTTTGTGTTGGGATTATCCCATATTGCATGGGCCCTTAACCAAGTAACCAAGTGCAATGGCAAGTCAAAGTTCGCATGGGGGCAAGCACAACAACAAGAAATTGATTATATGAATCATCACTTGTGCTCAACTCCATTACTCTCCTTACCTGATCTACAAAAACCATTTGAGATTGAGACAGATTCCTTCGACTATGTTGTCGACGGAGTTCTCACTCAGCATGGTCATCCAGTAGCATACCATAGTGAGACACTCTCAGATATTTTCTAGAAATACCCCACCTATGAAAAAGAAATGTATTCCATTGTGAAAGCATGTCGTCAATGGAAACATTACATTCTAGGAAAGGAGACAATCATCCACACTGATTGCAAGCCTCTACAGTTCATACAGACACAGGGGAAGTTGCAAAACGACTCCCATACAAAGTGGTCCACATACTTATAGCAGTTCCATATCAACATCAAGTATAAAATAGGGAGCACAAATCATGTCATTTACTGCCTCAGTCACCCTCATGTTGTTGCACTCACCACAGTGCTCCATTCTTGTGGGCATGAGGCATCTAAGTGGCCCCAACTTTATCATTTCAACCTTGACTTCACCACCACTTATCATCTCTTGGGTACGGGAGCGAATGTCACTGATTTTCACATCCAGGATGGATTTTTATGCCATCTAGGCCACCTTTGTGTTCCCACAAGAGAGCATGCAAATCTGATCTGGGAGGCTCACTACAGTCGGATGACAAGACATTTTGGCATGGATAAAATTGTGCTCATTCTACAGAAACAATTTTATTGGCCAAAACTTTGACAAGACATCAACAAGTATATCAGATCTTGCACTTTTTGTGTCATTTCCAAGACAACCATCAAGAATCAAGTCTTATACACCCCTCTTCCTACTCTTGAGAGGCCTTGGGAATCAATATCGATGGATTACATGTCTGGACTTTCATCCACCAAGCATGACAATGATTGTGTATTTGTGGCGATTGATCGATTTTCGAAGATGGCCATTATAAAAACCTGCAAGAAGAGCATCACAACGACAAATACTTCCAATCTCTTCTTCGAACAGGTGCAGATCCATTTTTGGATACCATAGACCATCACCTTAGATTGGGACAGCAGGTTCCTCAACACATTTTGGCCGAGTCTTTGGTCCCTATTGGACACCAAGCTCACTAAATCCATTGCTTTCCACCCCCAAACCGATGTCCTGACAGAGGTCATCAATTGGATGATTTTGCACATCTAGCACATTTACAAATCTAAGCATTTGCGAACATGGGATGAGAGTCTTCCTTATGTTCAACACAGCTACAACATGGCTCTCCATAGCTCCATAGGCCATAGCCCATTTCAGGTAGGGTTTGGATTACAACCCTTGGTTCCCATTGATGTTGCACTACCTCTTGCAACCACATAGGAAGAATCTTCCCATGTTCAGTCTGAGGATGACAAATCTGCCAGATTCATTGAGTGGATTTAGCACATCCGCCAACATGTCCAAGAGATTTTTCAGAAATCCAATGCTAAGTACAAGCAACACTATGATTAACACCGGGTATTGCACCAATTTCAGGTGGGAGACAAGGTCTAGTTACATTTGAAAAAAGAGCACCTTACAGGGCCCCATCAGAATCTCTTCCCACTTCTCTATGGGACTTACACTATCACCAAGGTTGTGGGTATAAATTATTTTGAGCTCAACACTCCACCCTTCCTTGGATTTCACCTAGTGTTCAATGTGGACCTCCTTTGACCATATTTTCCACCATTATTGGACACCTCAGAGATCGAAAAACAGTTGACATCAACAAATCTCAACCCTGACTGCATGGAACAGACATTCACTGATCAGATAGTGGACACACAAGTCAAGGGCACTCACCAGCAGAGGATCCAGCTTTATCGAGTTGTCAAGGCAGGGCATCTCCTACACCAAGGCAAGTGGATCACCCGGGGCCAAATTCAACATAATTTTCCTCATTTGATGGGGGAACTCGATGCAATGGATACCATTGCTTCCTAAGGGGTAGGATTGATCTAGGTGGATATTGGTGGCCACCCACCTATTCCAATTGGATCCTCTTGACAATTTTTAGTTCAACACGTTCTTTTGTAATTCTTTGTAATTGTGGGTTCTACACTTATGGGGTTGTCTGAATCCCTACACAGTTTCCAGGTGGATATTGGTGGCCTCCCACCTAATCCAACTGGCTTATTTTGGAAGTTTTCATGTATGTACATCTTTTTGTACTTCTAGAGTCGTTTTAGGGCCCTAAACAATGTTTTTTTGGCTTGACATAGTCAAACTGTAGACAGAGTCAGATTTTGATGGCATAATGTATAGTTTTATAAAATACCTTTCCATCGAGCTATCGCGTGCCTAAAACGGAGGTTGTATGAAAAATTTACGACCCTAGGAAGTTGAGGTACCAACTTATCCATCAGGGACCACATAACGTTTGCCATTTCATCTCCTAGGGTTAGGTTTTTGGATGTATATGGTTTTTCCATTCATAAATAATGTTAAAAATACCTTTGGAGCATCATTGTAATCATTATGCTCAGACAGATGCATGTAGCAAGCCACATCTCTTCTTAGAGATATCTACCACCATTCGAGCAAGTTGTTTCCAATTTTGCAGTTTTACAACTTCAACCTATTTTATTTATTCAATAGAAGTTATTGTTCACTAGATATTTGTAGGTGTTCTTTATATCACTGTGTTATTGTATTCAGTCTATTATTCCTTTCATTCTGCCCATAAATCTAGATCAATTGACCTCTACATGATATCAAATCAAATGGTACTCCATGTTGATGTTCTTTGTTCAATCATGGAATCTAGCAATTTGAGCCAACTTGATTGTGTAAGTTTTTTCAATCAAAATTGGATTAGAATTCACCTATTTCTCCTATAAATCCTCTAGTATCTTCCTGTGCTAGACAATATCCTTTGTTTCCTTTCTAACAACCACATATTTTGCATCTGTAAGGGAATCTGTTGGGACAATATTTTTGTGTGATCTAAAAGAGATAGTTGTTGGTCCAAGACTCATGAGGTGTCCTGAAGTAGACACTTCATTCTCCTTATCCCCATCAAAGTATAAATCTCTATATCCAACTAATCTGAAGTCCTCCACCTTATATTTTTTTAGCCCAAAGTATTGAGTTTCCTTCAAGTACCTTATAACTCTCTTTGCAACACATTAATGCCCTTCACAAGGTTTTTGAATGAACCTATAAATAATCCTAGCTACAAATGAAATATCTAGTTAGTACTGGTAAGATAGATAAGACTCCCCATAATTTATCTATATTTAGTTGCATCCTCAAATATATTCCTTTCTTTTGATGTTAGCTTCAAATTTTGCTCCATTGGAGTAGAGAGAACATTAAAATTATTCATGACAAATTTATTCAAAAACTCTCCAATGTACCTATTTGGGGAAATGAATATATACCTTGGATTTTGAGTTACTTCAATAACCAAGTAGCAGTGAAGATGTCCTGTGTCTATCATCTCAAAACCCTTCTTCAATTCTTTCTTTATGGATGCAACATGTTCTTCAATGCTACCTATTATCAAAATATCATCTACATACACTATAAGATATACAACAATTTTTCCAAATTTCTTGAAATGAAAAGTTACATCATCGGTAACGTTCCCTAGCCCAACTAAGGTCCATTACATGCAGAATACTCATAAAAATTAAAATTTGTTGCTAACTAATTTTCTTTAGCTTAACAACTACAATTTTCACACACATATTTATCCATTATATGATATCATGAACTAGATGAATCTAAATCATACTAAAATCACACATGAATGCAGTAAATAGCTTATTATAGCATAATATAAATCATTTTCAATTATAGAGTTAATGCACAATGAATAAACTCATAATACAAACAAAAACAAAATAAAACACTTATCTTTTATAAATAGTTGTGCAACCAACTGCTTGGGACGGATGTTCCACCCAACCATAGATTTTTTGTTCCAAATATCAACAGCAAGTTACCCTGAGATGAAGCTAGCAATTCATAAAAGAGGGTGGTCTCTGATTATCCACTCATAGCTCATAAACTCACAACCCACTAGTATTCTCCTACAACTATCCCAATTTTCCACCATCTCTCTTCCTCTCGACCTGCTAAACCCAAGGAATGTACCCCTTCACTGATATCAATCCCTTGGGTGTCCCATTCATTTATCATGGTCTCTTTGGCATAAGTAACCAATAATATTTCTACTGGGAACTCAAGGGATCTCACTGCTAGGAAAACTACCACCAAACAATAGCAAACACTTGTTGTTATAGTGAAACTCACACAGGAGTTCACTCTTCAGGCCTAACAACCTATCTCTTCAGTCTTTAGCTTCAAATACACTCCAAATACACTCCAAAATGCTATAGAATTCGTCATCGATGGATGCTCTAGCTCTAAGCTCTGTTTTCTTCTCTCTCCTTGTTTCTCACGCAAAAACATTGACTATCCAAAACTGTTGTAGATGCCCGTACAAATTTCCTCTCCTTTGGCTTGCATTCACAACTCACACACTTCCACAAGTTGATTTTACTCAACCCCCATGCTCCCATAACTATGGGATGTGATTTCTCACATCCACACTCTTGCATGGATTCAATGATTGGATTTGGGGACACTCAATCAGGAAATAGAGTTTAATACAAATGATAATAAAATTCAAGAATGTTGGTGGAATTAGTAGACATGGCTATTTACCCTTGGACCCCTCTCTTAGACACTCTCCTAGACCCACCCCTCTCTTGTGGATTAATTCATCCCCCATCTCTTTCCATGTCCCCTTAGCAGCTGACATAACATTTTATTATTAAAACTTAGAAATACATTTGCATATGCATCGCTTTGGTTGTAGCCACACATTACATATACATTAAACATTAATTAAACTAGGGATTATAGAGGGGATGTTACATTCCCCCTCCCCTCCCTATAATTGTGTGTCATCCTCAGTGCACACCATACATACATACATACACACACACACACACA
>CBVK0100577145.1:0-11954 GCA_900067695.1 Picea abies | reverse complement strand
CTTCTACACTATCTGCCAAAGGTGCAAGTCTACATCATGTGAATAGAGGAGTTGTGGTCGAACACAATGAGACTTTGTTTGATTATCGGTCATTAATGTATACCTTTAACAAACGCGAGACAACCTACCGATAATGAAAGTAGGTATCAAGGCACCAAGTACATTCTTACAAGTGTGAATAAAGGTGTTGAGTTTGAACAGTTGAAGAATCCATCGATCAGGAGACATTGAGGTTCTCCATCAAAGAAGGAAGAAGTGGAAATTCAAGGACAAAGGGATGTAGACTCAATGTGAAGTGAAATTTCTTTAGAGTATCTTTGCTCTCAAAAGTTGAATTCTCTCCTTTTTTCCATGGCTTGGATATGGACCGATTTATAGCATTCAAATGGAACTAAAGGGCCAAGTCAGAACGTTTCCAGTATATGGAAGGTCAGGGATCATGGATCTCGTGATGTGACATGGAAACCCGACACAATTTTTAATTTTGAGCACCAAACCCGATGTACGCAGGCTGTAATGGAGCAACCTTTGTATACGCATGTTGTCTAACTGGTAGGGCGCGTATATGTGGAAAATTATGATTTTTTGGCTTTGGAAGGTACAACAAGGGATTTCATGTCTGCATAGGGAAATAGAAAGGCCATCCAAGCAAGTTGCATGGGGTGAGGCAAAATTTTATATAACAAGGTGCCAATTGCCACCCTTTCCAAAAGTTCAATAATGTTAACATGGATTAAGGTATATGAAGAAAGTTCAATCCCCCATTAACCACAATTTCTCCCTCCCCCAATTTTGATCCATGTTTTGCCAAATTATCCATTGTGTTAATATGCTAGCTTAAAATATGAAAGAACTTAAACTCTTCACAACCAGAAAGAATATTTAGAGCACGAGATAAGACCTTAGGAAGGACCTTAGTTGCAAGTTCAAATTGATTGAGAAGGGCCCTAATCACTATCATGGAGTCCCCCGAAATGATGATCTTTTGTAAACCAAAAGCCTTTACGAGTCTAATACCTTACCATAAGGCATATGATTCAATTGAATTATTTATGACCTTGCCTAGTCCCCATGCATACTGGACCAAAGGATTTCATTCGGGATCGCTAATTATTGCCCCCCCCACCCTCACCTACCGCCCCTGGAGAATGCCAAAGTAGTTGTAACACACCCAACCCCCTAAGTACCCTTTTGAGGGATGGGGTATTAAAATTTATCTTTCCTTCACCATCTTAGATTCCCCTTTCTAATGGCATCATCATCCTCTGATCATCAAGAGCTTTCCAACAACTATAACTTTTCTCAAAACTAAGCTTTGGATCGAAATTTATGGCTTCCCAAAGTTCTCGGGCCTCCATTGGCCCAAGGCCACCTCACTGCCACATGGCATCCATGTGGCCCTTTATCCCATGTGTCATATGATATGGCACAATAGTGGCTCTAATGTGGCATTTACCATATATCTCACCGACCCATGGTTCTAGCTCTACGGAACCTCTCATTGTCGTCATCAAGAATTTATTCCCTTGGGTTATAAATACCCCAACCAAAATTTCCAGTGATGATCCATTAATCGGACCTATCCTAGATCTGATGGTACTCGCATCGATCATCCAATGACCCTAAGTGAGTCGGTGACTCTAACTTGCACAAGAATTGACACTCCACCCATTTGACGTTCCTAGATCTAACGGTCCCTACATCGATCATCCAACAACTCTGATTGTGTCGATGATCCCAACTAGTAGGGAGGTTATTTCCCATCCTAACCAACTATTATGTTGATTGCATGGGACCTACCATAGATCGATGGGTGTTGCCTTACCATGCTCTTTCACCAATCAACGACTGGTATTGTTTCATCGACGTCTTTGTCGTCATCGACATTTTTGGAAAACACTCAACCATGCCAACCTTTCATATTTCATTGATGATACATCTAAAATGAAGGTCGAGATATCGTCATCGCCACATCCCTAAAAATATTGATGGTTCTCAACAATCCTCAGGCCCACAGCATCATCAACCTTTCTCTCTAGAATTTCATCGACACTCAACCAATGTATGATTGAGATCTCTTGAGCGGGGAAATCCAACGGTCTAGATGGTGATCAAAGAAATAAGGGCCTCTTGGCCCTCCAGGACCATTATGGTTCCTTTGACCAATCAACAGGTGACACATGTCACCCCATGAACCAACTGGTTTCCACACTGGCATGCCACATCACTCAAGACATCGTCGCCCATTATATAACCTATAAGGGTTCTTCGGGAATCTACGGTGGATATTAACTCTGACCTACCATCAAAAAATGACTCTCGTTGCATCGTCGATGCCTTTATCTCCGTCGGCATTTTTGGTCGACACATGACCTTGTTAACCTTTCAAACTTCGACCAACAACCAGATCTCTTGATCGTGGATCTGATCTAACCGTCCAGCTCATGGTCTACGCTATAAATGTTTTTTGGGTCCCTCGGGGATCACTCCTATCTCATCAACCATTCCACTAGTGACACGTGTCACCCCTAAGGACACGCTAGCTGCCACATGTCCTGACATGTGGCCCTACCACTACCTGCCACCTAGGGGTCCTGACATGTGGCCCTACCACTACCTGCCACCTAGGGTGACACATGGCATACATAACTCAACACAGGGTTTTATCTCAAGAACCCTGACTCACCTAGTCACATGGAACAATCTGTGTTGGACACGTGGCACCATCGTCACCTGACACGTGTCATTTGTATTCCTATGGATTCTCTCCTATAAGTGCCAAGTTTTCAAGACATGTGGCACCATCCACATCACCTTATTAAGTACTTTGGTAGGAGATCAACGATCTACAGAGTTCCTCCGACCATGGTAGATCAATGATCCAGATCTCCTTTCGAAGTTACTCCATTTAGAGAAGATCAATGGTCTAGAACTCCTTTCAAAGTTCTCACGTTCATGGCAGATCAACGATCCAGATCTCCTTTCATATTTCCTTCGTTCACGGTAGATCAATGGTCCAGATATCCTTTCAAAGTTCCTCCATTCACGGTAGATCAACGGTCTAGATATCCTTTTGAAGTCATACTCCAAACCCTTTGGAGTTGTACTCTGATCTCTCTAGAGTCAACTCTGAAATGGCCAACTCTAAAAAGGTTTTGAAATGTGCGTCCATTCATTATTATATATTATATCATCATAGGCCCTCGCCCCAAGGTCTTCACACTTGAAAAGCATGCACCCCTCTCATTACTCTAACCACCAATCACGATAGATCATAATTTAATATTATTAAATATATGTGGGACCTTAAATTACCCAGGATTTCAAACTCCAAATTTTCACTCCTCTCTCTTCACTCCGATGGCTTCAAACTTCATTCAAATCATCCCTTCCATTTACTCCGGCCAACTATTTTTCAATGGATTTCACCCTAATATAATGGTAGCTAGATCCAATGGTGGTAGATTTGCTACATCCATGCTCCGATGGATCAACAACTTTGGTCGGTTCATAGTCTCATCTCCATGCTCCGATGGATCAACAACTTTGGTCGGTTCATAGTCTCATCTCAACCTAACCATGGACTAATCTAACTAATGGTAGAGATCTATCCACTTGAAAATCCAACAGTCGACAATTAAGGTGACCTTCCAAAGGCCTGAATCCAATAGGGGCCCATCCTCGACCCTTTGACAACTTAGGTACCGACACATACTAACCTTAAGAATGTGTTGTCTGCCACACCAACATCCTCGTCACTCTACCTACCAATTCTAACTAACGGTCAAGATCATCTCACCACTTAATCCTCTGATAGATCAACGACTATCATTGACTCGGAATACAACCTCTCCAAGCATCATAACCTTCTCTGATGAAGGGTCATGATCTATTCACTACACCGATCCAACAATTGCAATTCCTTCAGGCTCAATACATGGGTTTTATACATCGTATCATTCTGGATTTGGACTTAGCCATTCAATGCATTCTTCTAAGTATTTTCTATGGTCTTACCATGCCTTTGAGAGTTCTCACCTTGCTCTGAAAAACCACTAAGGTATTCCTTCCTCATCACTGTTACGGTTAAGGTATTGTCCCCTTGAGGAGAAGGAATACAACACTTCCTTCCTCTCGGATCCCTCTCTTGTCTCTTACAGGTATGGTCCCCTTGCTTAGGATACCTTTCTACCACCATATCTAATTATGCACTATGAAATCGTAAGACCGTGTTTATATTCCTTAACTTAGAGCAATATTGAATACTCATACTCATTGCACAATTACGTGTGCAACTTCATTATTATTTCAAGTACATCAACTTACAATAATATAGGAATTTGATCCTTCAACATGCATAACCATTCATGAGTACAACCAAAGGATACAACCAACCATATAGTTTCCCTTTTTACTTCGATTTCAAGGACTTGTCAAGGAATAAACATTAACACTATTAACTAGGCATACAAATCCATAGTACACTTACAGGCATCCATCCTTACAATTAATTATGCTGCATAGAGTATATGAGATACTTATATGTTCACAAGATGCAACCAACCAAATAATTGTGGGTGTTCTCCTTTCCACCCAACCATAGGCTTTGCATGCTCAATCACTTCGACAACAAGCCATCCCTGTGCCAAGCCATGATACCACCAGGGAATTCTCTGTGCTTACTCACGCGTTCTCTCGCAACAACTCTATTTTACCTCAAACCACAAACACACCACTCCCTCTCTTTTGTTTGCCCCTATGCATTTCTTCTCTTGCACGGCCCACACAGGAAGGTTCTTGATCTTTCCTCTTCCTTTTGTCAGAAGGAACTCATGGTTCAATCTGGACTACATAATTGGTACTATGTTGTACCTTTGGCTGGAAACCTATGTTGTCCTAGCCAGATTTTCCATATATGCATTCATTGAGGGTGGTTGGGTTGTTCAACTACCAACCCCTTCGCATTAATCGTTTAGCTCCAGGTGCAAGTTAGAGGAAATATGATCATTTCCTTCACATTATTCACTAAGCTAGCCCAGGGTCTTTACATATGAACCCCCTTCCTGCCCCCTCACTAATCCCTCTCATGGTATCATTGTTCGTACATTCAAGGCTTCACCCCACAGTCAACTATTGGCATTTTCAATTAAGCAGTGATACATTTACAATATTTACATGACATTGCATGTAAATCACTAATTATGATTAATTATAAGCTGGGGGAAACAAGGGTGTTACAGTCGCCTTACCATTCCATACAAATGAATTTTTCTTCAGGAGAGATGTGAGTGGGCCTGCAATGCATGCATAATTCTTAATTTTTTTTCAATAATATCCTGTAAGAGCCCAACATACTCTAAGACTCTTGTTGTTCTTAGGAGCATGCCATTTAGTAATAGCTTGGATATTTTGAGGGTCCACCTTTGTAACAACCCCATTTTCAAACCCCAAACTAGAGATGTGTATTGTAAATATAGGATGTGGCCGAAGAGCCAAGCAATGTATGTTGTAAATATGATGCATGACCGAGAGCTAATATGTAAACAATGCAAATTGAAATATAATGGATAAAAATCTATCTCCAACTACAGATGGACACAGATGGATATTGGGGGATAAGTATCCACAAGAGAGGGTAAGGGTTCAAGGGGGAGAGTTGCCCAAATCTATTAAACCAAAACATATTTCACATTTTGTGAGAGTCACTTCCCATAGTTATTGAGAGCATGGGGGTTGAGTACAATCACCTTGGGGAAGAGAGAAAGAGAAAGAGAGGAAAATTCTTATGGGTAGGGGGACTAGTTTTTACACATTCATGTTTTTTCATAGACAACATATTTTACATGGAGTTTTCTGACCAGCAATGGAATTTTGAGTGTGGGAGTTTGTAGGCAATTGTTGTGGACATGTTTGGTTGTTGTTTGGAGCTGTAATTTTGTGGAGAAAGAGATTGTGTACCTAGGAGTGACGAGTTGTTTGAAATTCGTCCAAGGAGCATGCGTTTTGGCTGTTGGGCGAATTTGTGTTGCAGTTGTAGAATTCCTGAACTCCTAGAAAGTAGAATTCTTGTCCAACCTATGCTGGAAGCCATCAATGGGAGTGTGTTATCACTAAAATATCGTCCACAATATTGCATGCAAATGGTTAAAAAACACAACAATTCCAACAAAAATTAGTTCACCTACAACACTAAAATAAATTCAAAAGGCAAAAAACTATACAATTGGGTCAAAAATTGACATGCAAAAATTCACCAAAGGAAGCACACGCACAGTGCGTAGGCCAACAAAGACCTCAGCGCGCACAATGCGCCAAGTGCGCAACTATGTACGAGAAAATTTGCGCACTTCTATGAACGATGCATTTATGGATCTTGTCGACCCCTCAACCACTTATGGACCAACTCCCAACACGATTTGACCCTCATATCTGAGCAAAATCTGAATGGGAGGTTGGTCGGGGACTAGAGGGTGCCCTAAAACACCCCTTATTTAAACCAAGAACCAATTACATTTTTCCTTGAATAAATGCTATAAATAAGAGCCATGGGTGTCGTAAGAAACAAAGTTCTTCATTGTATTTTTATGATGCAAGAATTCTCCCTTGACAATCCTTTTTTCTCCTTGGAGCTTTCAAGCACCATTGCAATAGGCCATTCCACTCACCTCTTGAGGGAATAGGCATTGATTTTCTTCACCATTTTTCATTTTATTTCATTGTATGAAGAGTTATCCATTATGGAACTCAGGAGCCTTCCCAAGGAGGAAGAGGGGACTCATAAGTCCTCATTTTTCTCTACAGTGTTTTTCCTACTAATCTATTGATCCATTGGTAGCATTATGTTGGTCATTAGTTGATTTTCATGTTTCTAAGTTTCTCATGCTTTCTAACTTTTATTTCTTAGTTTTTTTAATTTATTTCTTTGTTTATTACATGTGTTTGGATTGTTTAACCCACTCAAAAACTTCTTTCTTGTCTAGCAGGCTCATCTAGACATGCAAGTGTTGTTGTTTTTCTCACCCAAGTGAAAAAACCAACACAACACTCAGGATTCACAACTGTGAGAAAAATTGACCACAGGCTAAAGCATGTCAGACATGCAGGCATTAATTCATGGCTGGAATACACCATCAGTATTTACAGCCAACAAAACCATGGCTTCTCTCCAAGAATTTGTTTTCTTTTCCCAAGCCAAAACATGAATGAGGAAGACGAGTGGGTGAAGAATGAGTGGAGAGATAACAAAATGAAAGGTGTGAACAATGAACAATGAGTGAGTGAGTGAAGAAGAACCAACAAACCACACCCAAAATATCCCACAAGGGATGTTTATATAATTACATGAAAATAAAGAACCACATGGCCTCCCCTGAGAAGCTCATGTAACCCCTTTTCTCCATAAAATCCATTATGGGTAAATAAAATATAAAATAAATACTTAGCCCCTCAAGCCCCCTCTTTCGTGGAATCATAGCCCCCTATCTATTTTTTCCTTGTCTGTCTTCCAGCTAACAATGTATTATTTTATTAATGTATATAGATGTATTACATTTCCTAGGCACTCTGACCCCTTTTCAACTTTACTATCTCACTAGCTTAAGATAAAATTACATAATACATTATAGTTCATAAGGGTTAAAACTGGGGTTTTATATCCCCCTCCCTTTATTTTGGCACTGTCCTCGGTGCACAACACCATTCCAATTTTATTAACATTAAAAATCTAGGCCCTTTGACCTTAATCCACACAAGAAATTTATCCAACTTTTATATACATAGGCACCCTGGCCTAAAATTAAACCTGTATACATAGGCATTCTGACCCAAAACATGTATAATGATCTTCAAAATTGCATTCTGACCCAAAACATGTATAATGATCTTCAAAATTTATATTTCTGGAAGCAGTTCCAACCAGCAAGCTCTCATTCCCTCTTAGCTTGCACAACCCAAAGAAATGAACCCATTTCTTTGCCATGTAGTCCCTCAGTTTGTTCCACTTCTCTCTAGGGATCCAGTGCACTCGACTAGGAAGTTTCAGAGTTGCGGCTTCCAGAACTTCAGTTACATCAAGTCCATTGGAATTTCTTCATTCCATGCCTTTATCATTCAATCACTCCAGCATCATCTTCTTCTTTTCCCTCATAGACTGGTACTTTTCTAGATCCTAAATATTCATCATTTTCCTACAACATTTCGAATCAGCAAGCATGTCAATTCACAATTTTGTGCATAAAAATATTTATTTTGCTCATAATTTAAGAGTAAATTTTTCATAATCCAGTACAATACTTATCTATGTGGTTCATGGCTCTGCATCCATATGGTTTCCTCATTAACTTGGCTCACTTCTTTCCTTGACATGCCCATTGTGTGCATCATCCCAATCAATAGTTTACAAGAAGTATCAAACTCTCATCTTCCTTGTGGTCACTCACCTTTCAGGCCCAAGCTTAGGCATCCCCTTCTCTGTTATACAATCCCTCAGCCGATCAATCTTTCTTGGCCAAGGATTTCTTGCACAAGAATATTTCTAGGGACACAGGGTTCTCATGTCACAATAGTAGCATTTTCCATGCTTTCCATCTTTTATATCTAACATCTCATCTATATTATACACATACAGGCATCATGAGATATCACTATAACAATTTTTTTAATCATACTAGTCAAATCTGTTTTATACAGGAAAACAAATTGTTTCCAAGCATGAGCTTTATGCTCATAATGTTTGTCTTTGCAGTTGTATATATCAGTGTTCCTTATGGACTTACATCCCTGCCATATCTAAGACCATTATACATGCAATTTTCTCAACCTTTCATTCGACCACACAAACTATTAATATGACATACAATTTGTAATTATTAATTTTAGAGATTGATTTTATACAGGAAAACAAAATTCACATGTATGAATTTTATGCTCAAAATGTTGGGCTTCTATAGTTGTAGATATCAGTCTTCCATATGGCTTACATACCTACCATATCTAAGACCTTCCTACCTATAATTTTCTCAATTTACATTCATCCAAAGCAATTTGTCAGTACTTATTAAATTATGATTCCCAAAACTATTTTATATAGGAAAAATAAAATTTCTAGACATGATCTTTTGCTCATAATAATTGGTTCTTGCATAAATAGGCACTGGTCTTATTTATGGGCTTACAACACTGCCATATCCAACACCCTTTATTCCTGCAATTTCAACATTCCTCAACCAAACAAATTTCCATTATACAAGATATATATATTTTCATAGTAACGATTCAAAACAAAATCACAAAGTGATCTCAGAATTGTTTACAACTACAATTCAATCACTTCTATTAATCCTGTTAGCACTAGAAGTCACCTCTGGATTGCAGCAGAGGTAATCTCAGTACCCATCAATTTGTATGTCACAATGAATAAATTTAAGAGTGGTCTAATGGACACAATCTCAAGATTATATCATTCTAACTCAAAAAACTGGGTTGGCACGCATAGGAAACTAAGGTCTTGATCTAACTTCAGTCAGTAAATTGCAGTATGGTGGTGAGTAGGGGGAAGAATTTGAGGAGAATGAAATGGTCTGACATCCGGTCTTCTAGCATCCTAAGGAGGAAAAGATTCAAATATAAGATCCTCTTGAATTCAGAATTTCAAGAAACTAAAATTGCTATGACAGTACTGCAATCAAACATACTTTACAATATAGTCACAACGACCTGACTGGATCATCCATGCCCAAGCTCTTAGCATCAAAGGAAAAAGAGAACACAAGAAACTGGTTAAAACTGGTTGTAATGTCACCATGATCAAACCTCCATCACAAAAACACAACTACCCTCAATTGGATCCTCCATGCCTGAGTGTTTTAACGCAACAGTTACACAAAGATGAAAAAAAACTGACTTTCATTAAACAAGAAGTCTCAAATATATATAATAACCAGAGAACCAAAGGCTTTGCTAAAACTTTACAAATCGGTAGCTTAGCTCAACCATCGACACTTACAAAATATAAAACATGAGTATATATAATTAGAACCGCTAATGTCTCCCAGGGATGCAATTGGACCTTTGCATTCAAAGCTTTGTGTTTCTTCTCCCTCTATCAGACTGCACAGGCTTTCCTTTGTCAGACGCAAATCTAAGACAGAATGGGTTTTGCAGGAAAATTTCATGACAGGGTGACCTTGGGTTGACAACCCACCTCCATGACCGGTGCCTCCATGCTTCCTATTTATGGTTGAAACAAGGTTTCAACCACCTTCTTCGACTTCAATAACTTCCCTTATTGGAATCGGGATGAGCCCAGATGTCCATGAATGCTCTTAGGTGGCGCTCTTGACTAGCTGAGTTAAAATTGGCATCTTGAAACCATGTTGCCTTCCTCTGTTGTTAATACAAACAATCTCAATCCCTTTGGCGTGGCTCTTTTCAACCACCCCATGTGACTGTGAGACATGACCTCACGCTTGTCCCACATGATTTTTTGGAGTTTCTCATTTCGAGATTTTTCACCCCATCTTGGCTTCAATATCGTGATGCCTGAAATCGCAAAATGTTCGCTGAGATTGATGGATAGAATCGCTTCAAAATGGACGACCACGATCATTCCCTTGACAATAAAAAATGTCGACTATGCAATGAGCACTAGCCCCTTTTCTTGGACCTACTTCCTTTTTGACCGAGCGCTAGGACCATGGGCCCAATTTCTGGGAGCTTTCACAATCTCGCATTTCGAGAGAAAGAGATGTTGCTCCTGGGAAACCTCTGATTCGCGAAATCACAAAATCAGGATTTCGCATTTCAGGTCTTCGGGCTATGGGTGCACTTGGCAACGAGAACTCCGAAATCCCGATTCTCGAAATCACCGAAGTCAAATCAATGGCCCTCTGCTTCTCACAAATGGACAGCCTAGATCTTCCCCTTCACGAATCAGGATTTTGCGATCCTTGATACGTAATCTCTCAACATTTGAAATCTTGATTCCCATGATCGCTTGATTCCATATAAAACCACTCTCAGTGCTGTGACCTGCAATAATGAATACTTGGACGGCACGGCTAGGACTTGGGAAAAAGTAAAGACTCGGTAATAGAGGCAAAAAGAGAAGTAATCCTCCATAGGGGGAACAGAAAATATCGGGGCCAATATCTCTCAGGAAAACTTCGACAAGGAAAACCAATCGACCAAAGGATGAAAGAAAACAACAAAGGAAAATATATGCCGAGAGGAGAAATCTATGATCGAGTCTGCACAAAAGGGGGGAAAAGACAAGAAAAATCACAAACCTAGGCCAAAATCACCATCCACCAGAACATAACAAGCTTAATCGCTAACACATCCAACTATCAATTGGAATGAACTCATCATTACATACACATGCATTATCAACCAATATTTCATTTCTTCTATCCAGAAATACTTGTATCACTCTATCCCCTCAACAGAGCTTTTATGTAATTTATCATTGTGTAGCTTCTTTAACCTGCAAATTTCTTGTTGTAATATCTAACAATTCGTAAAAGGTTTTCAACTTCATGAGTTAGCAATACTCACGTCATTTTAGTTATTAGCATAATCATTTCTATGTTATATAAAAATATACATGCATTCAATGATTCTTGTAATATCACTTGTAACATTTTTAATAGCTCCAAAAATTGATCTTGGAATTGTAACAACAACAATCCAATCACCTTCAAGTAGTATTCATATTAAATATAATGCAACTATCCATCATTATGTATTTTCAGCACCACATGTTTTTATTAATGCAATAATTGTTGGACACACCTACCACACTTAGAGGGGGGGTGAATGAGTGTCAGTCTCTTTTTCCCAAAACTTCTCTCATGCACAAAAACTCATCAATTAGCATTCAACATTTATTCATTACCCATTGTTGTCATTTATAACCAGTTAGATGTGAGCACATATCAGCAGCATATATCAGCAAT
>CBVK0100577128.1:0-11212 GCA_900067695.1 Picea abies | reverse complement strand
CTAAGTTCTTCGACCACTAACAATTTTACCAAGGAGAAATGAAACAAACTACTCTTCAGTTGATCATCCCTATCTTGTACTTTATCTGCCATTTTTCTTGGGATTTTGTATAGGTAAAACGGGTAGGTTTAAAGGGTTCTTTCCAATTAAATGCATCATAATCCTTATTTGATACTGATATACCCTATCAAATATTCCCTCACAAGTGAAATACCTTTGAACCACCGTTAACAAGTTCTCATAATTCTCAAGTATGCATTCTCTTTAGATGGTGGCACCAAATTTATGTTTCTTGTACTTAGGTTTGAGAAAATTAGGGTAGAAAACTGGATCGAGGGACATACCTTTAAACCATGTTTCTCCTTAAATTGGAATCTCAATTACAACAACCATTGTCTCTTCTGACACTTAGAAGGTGAATTCAATAATACTTGATTGAACTTTATTGAAATTGAGGGAGAATTCCTTTGTTACATGTGCATTGTAACCCTGGATCTTCTCACAAAACCTTATGTATCCAATCTGCTCAAATGAAACCCTAAACGCTAGATCATAATTCACCAGATCTAATATTTGTGGCTCACACCTCAACACACTACCTCCTTTGTGATATTTTGTATTCTCATGAGTGGCCATGTTGTGGATGCAAGAATAAAAAATGGATTGATAAAGATGAGAAGGATCAAAGTCTGAAATATGTCAGTAAATTTTTCACAGCAAGAAACAAGGCCAGGATTTACTCCATTATCAAAGGGTTCAACATAGGAAATGACTAATTTTCGATGTTAGGTTTGTAGGTGCAAGGTATTTAGTAGACGATATTCTTTACCTTTCAATACTTGTGCAATGAAAACAGAGGATGCGTAGCATGAGCAGTGGATGCGTAGCACACTGTCAAGTATTTCCGTAGCGGATAGACAGGTTTTTCAGTGCAAGTGGAGTAATTCAATTTTGATGTGGAGAAGAGGTCTGATCATTGGAGGAGGATGTTTTGTAGTGATAAATAGGTGATAAAAGACAAAAGTAAGCTGAGAAAAATAGATTTTGAAAGAGATAGGTCCATTTGGGATGACAAGACACTTTGGGTAGTGCCTACGTACTTGTGCATCATCCTTTCATAGTGTGTGAATTTTTTTGCAATCTAAGTACAAAAACCACTTCATAGGTAGTAAAAATACCATAATGATCTTTGATGACCCTCCAATACACAATATGTCATTATTCTCCATGACATCATCAAAAAATCACCTCACCTAGACCTATGACTTGACTCTTTTTCATATGCCATTTAGATTTTCTTTGAAAATGACCCAATGATCTTGACAACATTTTATGAGACACAACTCCTTAAAGGAACTCACACATACTCAATGACTCAACTTGGAATGCATTGGTTTTCTCAAGACCAAGGCATGACTTTGCAAACTGATGATAATGATATTACTCTACCTTGAAAATACAGATGCTAACAAGCTCAACTTTTGGAACTGGAAGAAGATATAATAATAGTTGGTTTCCATTGTAGGTACAAAAATCAAAAGATAAGGCTTGGCATGCCATACATATTAAGAAGAAGAACTTCAAAGTATGAGATTTGGTTCTCATCTATGATAGTAAATGCTTGTAGCACCCAGGGAAGTTCAGAATGCATTGTTTAGGGACATATGAGATAAAGTATGTCACAGATGGAGGTGTTGTGCAGCTGAAGGATTTAGCAGGTAAAGAAATGCAAGGAATGGTGAATGGTAGTCGACTAAAACTATATAGTGATAGTTGACCTACCAACCCTCAATAATTACAACACATAAAGTAGAATTGTACATAATGTATATAGTGGGAAGAAAAAGAAGAAAAAGAAAAGAAATAGTAGAAAAAGAAGGAAAAGAAGAAAAAAATAGAAAAATGTGAAAAATCCAAAAAGAAGTAGTTAGAGAAATAAGTGGTAGAAAGACACTTGAGAATGAAAATGCACAATATATAATAGACTAGTGTGACAAGAAGTGAACATACTACATCCAGGAAAACTATGACAAAAGGAAAGTCTAGTGTGCCAGAGAAATATGATAGTAGAAAAATATTGCGCACCGAAAAAATGAATTAATCAGAAAAAGAAAAATTGGCTGCCAAAAAAAATGAGGCGTGAAAGGAACATTTATCACAATGGAGGAAGCATGACCAGGAATATTTGGATAATTTATGAAAACTCTATAGAAGAAAAAATTATGTCCGAAAATCCACATTGTGACTTCGAGCAAAGATAGAGCTAAGGCATTAGAAGAGAGAAAATGTGTGATTTAGAATACATTCGGTGAGATTTTCGAGAAAACCCACATAGATTCAAGCAATATGGCACCTCTCAAGGTCGAAGCTTCTAGTAGGACAGTGAGGAAAATATGTAACACTGCGATGTTTTCGCATGAACCAACAATGGAAGTGAAAAAACCTACGCAAATGAAGGGAGTGGTGGATGTGGATGCCATCCCTTCCCCGGTCATCAAACCGGTTAGCCCCCATGACAGGACAAATGGACATTGACCCATAGAACACAGTAGAAGAGAAAAACCTAATGCAACAAACCAACATGGAAACCGTCCAACCAACAAACAAAGAAGATGAGGAACAAACTGATTCCGATGATCTGAGGGTTCAATATGGCATAGAGCCAGTGCATATAGAGAAAATACAAGTAGAATAGATCATGGAGCAGTAGGAGTCTAATGCAAAAGAGGAAGAGGAAAAGAAAATAAGACAAGAGGTAGGTCCCTCAAGGGCACCAACAAAGGGGAAACGAAAAAAAATAGTCGATAGGTCACCGTGCTAGCAACCACAGGTAACCCTTGTGTTACCTTGCATACCATCATGAGTACAAGTTTCACCATATTTTCTAGGATGTGTATATAAATTGTGCTATGCAGACCAGGATGTAAAATACAGAAGAAAATTTTATAGAATTTGAGCCACAAGTATACATGGAGAGAAAAGGGGTTAGTGTTATAGGAGTACTGATACTAGAACCCAAAATATGGATAATAGGTCTATATAACATAGGAATAATGAACCTGCTAGAAATACTGCATTTTGGAAGGGGTAAGGACATAAATAACTACATCAAACAATCACTGGAAGTAGTACATGAATGAATTATGTGGATATATATTCCAGTCTCAATTGACGTCGAGTTAATTGCAAAAATAACAGTTCTTCCCATAGATAGTGAGAAACCTGTGTAGTATCTAGATGATAGGACCAAGGAGAAAGCCTTCACAGAGGAAATGAAGAAAACCTATGGAAAAGAGAGAGGATCGAGGGGGATCATTATAAATAGAATCTGTGAATCCATGATGAGGTTAGAAACAAATCGTATGGCATGTAAATTGCTAAGGAAGTGTTGCAAAGAAGAAGTGCCAATAGGGGTGATAGAAGCAGCTGCGTGGTGCGCAAAAGGGACTGTACTTAGATGTAGTCCATACTTGTTAAATTTATTTTTGGGTGATTGCAAAGATGCCCAGGACTTAGGCACAGAGTTTCACTATTCATGGTTACTCATAATTATTGCATTAGAGGGATGGAAACACCCAAAATATACCATATTCTGTCAGAGACTTAGAAAATGTCATGAAACACAATACATAACATTGTGGCACACAATTGTCGCAAAGGAAAGACAAACAAAATTCAAAGTATTTGCGACATATTTGGAAGAAATACATGGAAAGGTGGTCATAACTTGGAGGATCCCACCTGAGGTGGTAGAGGAATACAAGAAGATATCCAACTTCAAAGCATCAAGGAACAATATGTGGATCCAGGAAAAAAAGATTCCAGAGAAGGAGTGGTTGTAGATGAGATACTACATCACAACATAGGAAGTGCAATGGGAAATGAAATATTGGAAAGAGGAATGTATGGTTCTAGTGGAGCCAAAAAAATATAACAAACCATTAGAAGAGGGATCCTCACAGAAGATGAATACCCCAGTAGGAAATACAAGAAAAGAAACAGTGCGCACGAAATAGATAGAGGGTAACACAACAAAAAGAACACTAAGATAGAAAAAGGCTCTCCGCAAGCCTGTCACACAATAAAAGAACCACGTAGAGGCCACTAGTGGTGAGACACATAGGGAATATAACATCCTTGTGAAGGAGGGATAAGAAGGAGGGGACATACCAAAGACAGATACCCCAATCACAAAAGAGAAAACAGAGTCAAGGCCACTCAAGAGACCTATTTTATAGTCAGGAGGAGCGTGCAAGAAAATGAAGGTGCATAAGGAGGTCCCTTGGTATACTATAATAGAAGATGATGCAAAATTAGTCACATATAGAGTATAGGACTACACCACATAAGCATATGAAGATGCAGAAAAACAATGAGAGAATATCATGCAAGAGATGTAAGAAGCCAAGCAGGTCTTGGAGAAGATACAATTCCCCAAAGCACAACACAAATAAAAGAAACAACAACAACAAATAGTGCAAGAACAGAACAATCCAATGCAGAATGAGGAGGAGAGAGTATAAACAAAAACTTTATGATTATGAAAGACATGCTGCAAATGGACAAAGACATGGCGTAAAAATAGGTCAAGGGCATGGAACATATGGAATTGATATTGGCTAAGATACCAACAAAATTGCTATATAGGTTGCAGATGAGCATCACACAAGAAGTAAAATCAAGGACGATAACGGATGCAAAAAACTTGGAGATATCCAAGGAAGAGAAGGAGGTGCTAGAGACAGTCCTCAAAGAAGTATAGATCGAACATGAGGAGGAAAACCAATGTGCAACTAAACTGGAGCAAAGACTTGAGAAAGTCTTCCAAACGATCCCAAACAACGCACTAACAAAATAAATTAACGCAGAAGAAAATATTAATAGGATAACGCAAACAATGGAGGGGTATAAAAAAGATATAGTATATTTGGTTGGGAAGATGACACCAACCAACCCTCTAGAAGTTCGATCAGATAGGAAGCCGCAGGAAAAAGAACAGATAGACATAATTATGTTGAAAGTCAAATACATAGCAGATCTCTATGAAAGGACCCCACAGATATGGACGAGCCTAAAATAAGATGAATGGATCCAACAGTTGGATCAGAGGGAATAAAAGATGAATGTTGCAGTCCAGGATTTGAAGCAGAGACAAAAAATGATGAGTATTTCAGATAGGATAAAAAGCGCGTAGTAGATGAAAAATCCACAAGAATATCTGAAGACAATCCAAGGGGAAAGATAGACAAGACAGGATCAACTCGAGCCCCTGCAGAAGAAATAATAGAATATGATATCATAATTGGAGACATAGAAAAGAAGACTGGAACATGCACACTCAGAGAGAATAAAAGTGTTGGAGGAGCACATAACAATGCAGGTGGTGGAGACCCTGACAGAAAAGAGTGTGCAGGCCAAGACACAAGTAGATGCACTCACAAAGAAGTTCTAGGCATTGGAGAAATATGTGCAGGAGGAACACACTACCTGAGTGGCTCAGGACAAGACACAGGTTAGTGTTGGGGCATGTTGGAGAAGGGACCAAGGAAGCAGCGCACACCAGGAAAGAAGGGAAAGAAGGACGACAAAGGGAAAAGGAAGCAACACGCCATGAAAGAAGGAAGATCAGTGCAGAGTCATAGCAAGGAATAGTTGGATCGAAGACCAGTCGCGCAGAAGGTAGTTAGAAAGTGGACAAGTTGAGTCCACTTAGAATTATGGTTTTGAGTCATGATGTAAGGGATTTTACCCACTTTTGTAATATAAATAAAGGATGTATGAGGAAAATAGGGGATGTCTATCTTTGATCATTATCACTTGGTATGAGTGAAACACTTTAAGCACCTTTTTGAGTTCTGAGTTGAAGTATTTGTTTTGTGGAGAGCTATGGATCTCGGATGGAGTCAATATTGAGATGTAATTGAGGGTCAGGTCGCAAGCTATGGAGCTTGGTGCGACGTTGGTCAGCCTCACTAGTACTAAACCCATGATGTAATGCGTGCAACGCAGGACCTTTTTTATGAAGAATAATATTACGAAGCAGAAGATCTTTGTGGATGTAGCCCGGGGGGTGAACCACGATAAAAATGGTGTCTCTATGTGTGTTGTGTTGATTTTATATGCTTTATGATGAATGAATGGATAGATGAATGAATATGTTAGAGTTTATTTACAGCGTGCACTAGAATAATCATGCAAAATGAATGTTATTGAATGGATAAAATAGTAGATTTGATTAATTTTATGGTAGAATTCATGTTAAAATAGAAGAAAAAGCCTAATAGGCCTAACATTTCGATGAGTTCCATCCCTTCCATGATTACAGACACTTGGGTCATGCAATCACCCATAAGCCATCTCGAGTGGGACTGCATTGTGCACTATGTGCGTTGTGTTGCCTTCTGGTTTACCAGAAGGGTCGATGGTTTCTAGAGTTTTGTTGGAGAATTAAGGTAGAACCCGGGTTAGCCCATACATCCAATAGTTGTAGTGTTTTTGGAAAACATAAGGCTCTTTCTTTTTATCCTACATATTTTCAGAGTTAATACATATTAGCCCACTATCACAATATTCATTTACATTGCTCTTATTGAAGGTATCCCACCACTTGCACCTAAAAATAACACACTAGAAAGATTGGAAATCTATTTGCATGATCTATTGTATCTTCCCAACATAACCCAACCTCCCATTTATTAGGTCCTAATCATTGTGTCTAGCATGACTAGATTAGTCAAACTAGACCTCCACTCCACAATCAAGTGTGTCATGTCCATCCTCGAGATCCTCAATGCGAAAGTGACGTCCCTATACCACATAGATGGGAACAAATGCACCTATAAAAATGTGAACAAAGGACAATGTCATATGTGTAGTAAATCGAGCATTAATAGAAAGATCATACATGTTATAATTAAAACATGCATTATAAATTGAACAATTGACATAAAGATAATATTATTATAGACCTACTACACTCAATCCTTATATTTACTGCATTCTCTTCACCACGTGGGAAACAATCAGATGTGCCATATTTCTCTACGATCTTGTCAACCACCCAAGTGTTGGGATAGATCAATGGTGTATTTTATTTTAAATGATCAAGCTACAACACACTTCTACCATTTAACCATCTAAATTATTTATTATTATTGTCCCATTTCCTTCTCTTCTCTTCATATAATACAATCCATGGTTATGTTTCCTTTGCATTGTAAAGAACAAATTTATTGATGGCATCAATCTCTGAATTCCTTGATGTATTCATGAAAGTAAAACAAATATTAAGAGATCAAATATATTCTAAAGTTTAGTGTAAAAAGTTGTTATGAGGAAAACTGACAAAAGTTAAATGACTACTCTTTTTCAAGTACCTTTTTATGTTGGTTAAGAGTAGCTCCCCTTCCCTTTTGTCCTCATCCTAATGGTCATCCCAAACTACTAGGCATGGCATCATTGATTTTCTTGATGTATTCATTACGATAATAGAATGACTTGTATACTATGTACCCCTCTACCATAAGTCCCTCGAGTTTTTCCCTTTATCAAGCAAAATCCTTCAATTTTTTTATGTACCTCTCCACGAAGAACATCCAATGACATGAGCCCACCCCAACTATTTCAATGATCAAACTAGGTGAATTAAAATATGGGCCTACAAGTCCATGAAACTTGTGAGCAATTCCTTCTCAAACATACAAACAATATTAGCCATCTCTTTCCATTAAGGAATGTTAGCCATATAAGTATCCTTTAATGTAATCCAAGGCACAAATCTAGATAATTTAGATATCATGTGTCACTGGCCTTAGGTGAATTCATGGTTCACACAACCATGGATGAGTCAAGGATAATGACACTACAAAATAAACAAGTACAAAATCAATTGACATTAAACTGTGAGTGCATGGAATATGACCTATGTTGTAGAAAAATAAGCATGTAATCAACATACATACCCTTATAAGGTTTATATGGTCATGTGATCTTGACCCCAACCAATTTCCTTCTACAGTGAAGTATCTTCATAGAGTCAACCTATATAAAGAAGTTGTCTTCACACACAATATAACATCCTTCGCCAAAGATAGATCATCTTTCTTCAAAATCCTTGACACATCACCTTCATTAAAATACCAAAACAGATCATTGACCTCTCCTCTACTTTGTTTTCTTTGTCAATGTTCCTTTTTAGTGTTTGAAGAAACAAAATATTTCCTAACGCCCAATGTGTCACTTTTTTTATTATATGTGCCTCCATAAAGAATATGAAACATTTTTGAATATATGCATCGGATATAGATCATGGGAAATCTTAACATGATCCTATTATGGAAGTTCATAAAGCACAAATTTTCTTTTCACCCCAAGTATTTTCTCAACATAGGTGTCAAAAAATGTGAGATCATCAAACATGGGTTCCCCATTTGAATCAAACAAGCCTGCAATTTCCTTTGCCTTCTCTATTTGATATGCCCTGAGCTAGTATGTCAATGTCATTATTTCAAGTTTATGGGTTCTCTCTAGTTTACCATTGAAATTAGATGTTTCTATTCTATTAAGGTGGCCTTATGGGAGGAATACCCTCTAGCAGTCATACACTAGCTTTTGTAGGTGGTTGGATCACCTAGCCTTTATAGAAGGTACACAACATTTACATCCATGATACCATTTTGTTACAAGACATGCGATGTTATTGTATAAGAAACACGTAGGTGTCGAAGAAGATAGTTGCACCAAATTAAGTATGTCAAAAAACATTATGGATATAAATAAATCAATTATCATGCTCGCTAGAGAAAACTCATAGTTCTGGATAATCATGCATGGTGTATGCATACAACATAAAAGACCTCTCCATTAGGATGGATCTTAATACTTCATATACATGTATCCTTTCCCATAATTTCTCCAATTCATTGAGCAAAGGTTGGAGGTAGACATCCATTCTCTTCACTTGTCTTTTACTGGGAATTATAAGAGCCAACATAAAATGTTCATTCTTCGTGAACATCCATGATGAGATATTATTATTGATCGCTACAACTAACCAAATAGAATAGTTGGTGTTTTGGAGAGAATATGGGTTAAGTCCATCCATGGATATACTCAATCAAAGACTTCGTACATCATCCTTAAATTTATTTGGCCATGTATCCTCTATATGTTTCATAGCTATCAAATCCATTGGGAGTTGCATAGGTCCGAGTCACTTTTGTGTGAGGCATGCCACCTCTAGAACATGGATAATTCTTTGCAAGTAAAGATCCTTTGAACCCTTGGGATTATAGGTATGTGCCTCAATATCTTACGAGGAGGATCATGTGCCTTACCCTTTCTTTTAATTTATGGTACCTGTCATGCACACATTCTAGACATATCGCTTTGTCCACTTATTTGCCTCTATAAAGAATACAATCATTTGGACAAATGTGATATGAAATGTACTCAACACCCAAAATTTTCAACAATTGTTTTTCCTCTTTGTAGTTATGGGGGAGGACATTATCACTTGGAAGTACCTTATTTTTAAATAACTTGCAATTTAGTGGAAAACATAAATCCACATTGTCATTATGCATGCATTGTATCCCTTTCCATTGTTGATTGTGTGACAAGATTAGTTAAAATATAGGGGACTTAAAGGTCATTCGCCTTAGTAGTGCCAAGAAACATGCATTTGACATACCATACATTTCTTTCAAGTTGTAAAGTAACATTGTTGTCCCTATTTGGTAGACCTTGACCCATGCCCAAAGAGAGGGGTGGTGGAAGCAAATTTCAAGGTTTCAAAGAATGTGTCAATGATATGAGCATCATCCCCTAGCTCATCTTAATAGAATGCATTTAACAACATTTCCTCCATGGTATGAGCATCCCATAAGAGAACATCCATACCAATCTCCATATCATTGTCCTTGTCCCCAACATGTGAAGACCAGTGTTACTGTACATATTCTAAATTGGTGACTCGGGCCATAGTGAGAATTGAATAGATGGTTGATTAAACCATGTTGGCATGCTTCCTCTTTGAAATTTGTGCAATTTTAATAGCCGTCTATCAAGTTGACATTATAGTGGGGTGCAATCGTAAATGGTAGACATGTCACTCGTCATCAAAATCTTGATTGCAAAAATCTTGAATATTAAATCAATGATATTAGTAAATACAATGCATTTATTATGTTCAAACATTAGACCAAACATTTATTAGAAGCATGGTATTTGTTTTCCAATACACATGCAATTAACCACTTTATAAAACAAATGTTGAATTAAGTGATAAATTTACATTGATTCCATCGAAAATCCAAAAATACAATTACTCAATGATCTTTTTCTTAAACCTAAGAGAGACATCTAAAGGTAGTCCCAATGCAAACCACCTTTGACGAGAAGTTGGTGCTCTATGAAAGTTGTAGTCTATTAACAACTCATCACCCAGAGACAAACTAGGTATTCATGCACAATGAAAAATTTTGCCAGAGACAAACTAGGTATTCATGCACAATGAAAAATTTTGGATGTCTTCCTTTTCATAAAAAACTCTTATTCATTGGAGTGTTAAACAAACAATTTGCATTGAACAATAAGCACCTACAACTATTTATGAACCTTGAAATGTTCCCATGAGTGTGTGGTTAACTATTGATACATAACATTCTCTTCCCATTAAAGTTTCTAGAAGCACAATCGTTCATGCACATACTATACGTGGAAATGCTATGTTTGTATTTAACAATATTCAAGTACTCAAAGCGACTATAAGAAGGACCACAAAATGGCATACGTATTATGTGAAAGGATAAACAACCCAAGATTTTAGCATATATTTAAGACTCAGTAGTCATGTAATTATCACCATAAAAGGAGAATTTGGTCCCAACGTCAAGAATAGGAAGGGAAGACAACCAAGCAATATGGAAAGAAGTGTGGTTGTAATAGGTTTGATATTTACTTTGTAAACAGATAGGGAGAGAGAAGTCATCACTGACCTCCAACTATTAGAACGACCTTAGTGTGTACTTGGGCATTATTACTCTCATCTCCTACAACTTTTTGGATATCCCACTAGAGATGTTTTGGGTTGTATTTATATCATACTTTGGCCCACTAGAACTCTTGGTTGACTTAAAAAAAGGAGAAATGTTGGTCAATTTTGGATGGAATGTAGGTTTTTTTTTTTTTTTGTTAATTTGTGCGGGACCTG
>CBVK0100577109.1:0-11945 GCA_900067695.1 Picea abies | reverse complement strand
GCAAAAGATGAGCCTAGGCATGAAAGATTATTATTCTAATTACTCTTTTTTCTTGGAAATCTAACTCTGTGATTCATTTACTCAATTTAGATTAGAACATTGATTTCTACAGAAAAATGTAAAGTAGAAACAAAACAATCTACTGAAAACTTTTCCATTCAAGGAATATCGATATACTAAACACATATTTTTATAAATAGCTAGACTGATGAACTAATTACCAAAAAGGATTTAAAATCAGAAATTATGTTGTCATACTTGAACTAGAAATATATTCACAGAGGTATAGTGATTACACAATACTGCAAGGGTTAATTTAATCTACTTTAACTGGTCATGAACAACTTCTTAATAAACATGCTCAGTTCCTAGTTCTCCAATTACAAAGAACATTTGTATTTACAACATGGTGGGAATAAGTCAAGTGAATACATACAATGAAGTTACAATTAAAAAGAGTGATTACTAAAACTGAAAATACACAAGGAGATTATAAAAAAATGACTGCAAAAAGAGATTAGAACAATAAAAGGGAAATTAAAATAGTTATAAGGAAATGGATTATACAGAGAAATTATAAGAGAATGACTGTAAAGAGAAGTTAGAAAAATTGCTGTAAAAGAGAGGTTAGAAATCTAAATAAACAAATAAATGAGACACACAGATTATTGGTGGGTCCCCCGAGCAGTTGTGGTACTCCATATCATGAATTGATCACAAACTTAGCTTAATTTATAAATTTACATTAAAATGAATAACAGAGCCAAGTTTTACACATAGTTCTTAAAATGTTTCTATGGGTCAATCTTATCATGCTAGCGAGCTCAAGTATATATGGAGTCTGAGAGGTCGACCACTAAAAGGGTCGAATCTCTCTCAAAACCAGAAAATAGTTTAATTGTTCTATTAATAGGCAATGAGTCTTAAAATCATAGCTCAAATAAAGGAGTTATATTTAACTGTCTAAATCAAAATACAACAGGAGCCATAGCAAGAGGGTGATAATGGGTAAAAAACCCATGTTCTAGTTTTGATTGAAAGTGCTCGCAAGTATGCTAACGGCCAAATCCGTTGTGCTTCGAGTTCCATAATAAGGGTCGAATGGAGGTTTGGATCTGTCTAATATAAGTTAGGGCTACCATATGAAGGGCCCAATCCTCCTAATATGTAATTTCGAGATGGTTCTCTTGTGAAAAAATATGGGAACGAGTGTCGTAATGAGTGTTGGAAACTGAAGCCATTTGATCCTAATCCAATGTATGGAAACACCTATCTCACACAATATCAAGAATTAGTTTATCATTAATAAAACCATATAAAATACACTAAATAATAATAAATTAAGCACAAATTCACATCATTTACTTTTATTGCTTTTAATCAAAGGATTTAAATAAAATACCAACATTTTAAAGTAAATGTGATGGTTTATGGTTAAACGTGATGACATAATAGTGAAATAAGGTGGAAGAAAGAATCAAATTTAAGATCCCACCAATCATCTATGAAGGAGATGGAAAAGTTAAGATAGAAAATTCAAACATACAGAGAGGAGTTTGAGATTCTGAAGATGAAAGATGAAGACAACATTGCAAAATATCTTCAAAGAGTTGATGAATTGCGAATTTAATCAGAGCACTAAGAGAAGCGTTAAAAGAATTTTTTTTTTTCCAAAAGGTGCTAAGATAATTACCAATGAGATATGATGCCAAGGTATCTACCTTGGAAAATCAATAAGACCTTGACAAACTTACAATGGATGAACTTCATGTGATTCTTATCTCCTATGAAATGAGAATAGGGCAAGAAATTCCATCAAAAATAAAAACAACCTTTAAAGCATAAAAATAGAAATAAAAACCATGATCATGTGCCAAATGAAAATCACTCAGACATATCAAATGAAGAAGATGCTAACTTTATAAGGAAACTCAACAAAGGGTCTAGAAAATACAAAGGGAAGTTACCTTTCAAATGTTTCAATTGTGGAAAATTTAGACATTTTTCCTCCAAATGTCCCTATCCCAGGCAAGATGATAGTGATGATGAATAAACTTATAGCCATAAAGTACTTAAAATGGGAAAAACTGGAAATAAGAAGAAATTCTACAAGAAAAAGAGAAACTTTTACTCCAAAGAAGACAATAGTTCATCTGACATGAGTGAAGATGACGAGACATAACTTATATTTATGGGCATAGAAAATCAAATTAATACTATTGAGGTTAATATTGGAAATGAAGGAAACTCTAAAGTGGAAGGAGAAATAGACCTTGAATAAGAACTTATTAGTGCTTTTGAAGAACTTAGAAAATATAAAAAGAAGAAAAAATCATTAAGAGAACAACTATTAGAGTATGAAGAAAAGAAAAAATCAAGAGAAAGGGAAGTTTCAAAAACAATTAAGAAATCAAAACAAATCATTAATGATTTAATATACAAGTCCAAGAAGATAAAAGAATTGAAGAGGTCATAAGTAAACAACTCAATGAAAAACAACAAGACTGTGAAAGGCTAGAAGCTAAAATTGTGTTTCTAAAAGGGGAACTTGAGAAAGGAATCAGTCAATTGAGATTTGAAAACAATTCAAAAATATTAGATGATATTCTTAACAGTCAAATATAATTAAGAAATAATACAGGATTTGGTTATGATAAAAAAAAAATATAGTAAAGGACCAAACTCTACATCACAAGAAACTGATAAAAATCCAAAAAGTTATGTTGCTGCCCTTCAGAGCTCTTTCAAAAAGGAAGAGAGAAAAATAAAAATTGATTCTAATCAACTGAAATCTTCTCTCCCTTCAAAATAAAATGAATATAGAAGAAATGCAATTACACCTCCAAAAACGTATCAACATCTCTTTCTTGGCTATTGCTTTTCTTGCAATAATTTTGGGAATAAAGCATTATATTGTAGATATTATGGAAGAACATTCATAGAAGTACTCAAGGACATGGCTATAAGAACAAAAAGAATAATAGTAATCAAAGAAATAAAAACTATAATTCATTTTCTTCATTACAAGATTACTATATTGAATGCTACAAATGCAACAATGTTGGTCACAAAGCTAGTGATTGTAGACTCCCAAAATATTCCATGAAAACAAATATTTTCAACATTCAAGAAAGAAATTATAAGAAAATATGTAAGGAAAAACAAATGGAAGAAAAGGAAACATAGTGTAAGGTAGCGTTATATGCTAAAAATAAAATAAGTTAATGGTATATTAACAGTGGATGCTCAAAGCATATGACATGAGATCAAGACAAATTTCTCAGTCTAAAAAAGAAAGAAAAAGGAAGGGTTGCTTTTGGAGATGATGTCTCTTCCAAGATACTTGGAAAGGGTATATTCAGTCTGGGAATTAACAGAGCTAAAGAAGAAAATGTGCTATTAGTTGAAAATTTTAAGCCTAATATCCTTAGTGTGGGCCAAACATGCCATCAAGGACACATACTCATATTTGACTCTAAAAAATGTGAAATAAGAAAATAAGACTCAAGAAAATTAGTGATTGTTGCACCAAGGACACCAAGCAATGTATATATATTAAACATAGCAGAAGAAGAAAAATGTTGCATGAGCCAAATAGATGAGATTTGGCTATGGAACAGAAGAATGAGACACATAGGCTTTGATAATTTGATAAAAGTTAGTAAAAAGGAAGCTATGAAAGATATTCCAAAGATTATGAAACCTTCAAACTCTGTTTGTAAGCACTGCCAACATGGAAAGAGAACAAAAGTAAGATTCAAGAAAAAATAATACTCTACATCAAAACCATTAGAACTTGTTCATACTAACCTCTGTGGACCAACAATAACTAAAAGCATACAAGGTGAACATTAATTCATGTTATTTATTTATGACTATACAAGAATGACATGGGTATCCTTTCTCAAAGAGAAATCAAAATCATTAAAAAAATTTAAAGTCTTCAAAGAACATGTTGAAAATGAGATTGATCTCAAAATCAAGTGCCTAATATCAAACAATGGAGGGGAATTTGCCTCAAATGAGTTCAACAAGTCTTGTGAAACTCATGGATGGGACACATAGGCTTTGATAATTTGATAAAAGTTAGTAAAAAGGAAGCTATGAAAGATATTCCAAAGATTATGAAACCTTCAAACTCTGTTTGTAAGCACTGCCAACATGGAAAGAGAACAAAAGTAAGATTCAAGAAAAAATAATACTCTACATCAAAACCATTAGAACTTGTTCATACTAACCTCTGTGGACCAACAATAACTAAAAGCATACAAGGTGAACATTAATTCATGTTATTTATTTATGACTATACAAGAATGACATGGGTATCCTTTCTCAAAGAGAAATCAAAATCATTAAAAAAATTTAAAGTCTTCAAAGAACATGTTGAAAATGAGATTGATCTCAAAATCAAGTGCCTAATATCAAACAATGGAGGGGAATTTGCCTCAAATGAGTTCAACAAGTCTTGTGAAACTCATGGAATTAAAATACACTTTTCAACTCTGAGAACTCCTCAAAAAAATGGAGTTCCCGAGAGGAAGAATAGAGTTGTTCAAGAAGAAGTCAAAACTATGTTAAATGAAGCCAAACTCTCAGATATATATTGGAGAGAAGTAGTGTATACAAAAATGTACATACTTGACAGAGCACAACTTAGAGTTAACCATGACAAGACACCATATGATTTGTGGTTTTGCATACCAACATCAGTGAAACACTTTAGAGTCTTTGGGATCAAATGCTATATTAAGAGAAATGATGACAACCTAGGAAAATTTGGTTACACATCAAATGAAGGAATATTTCTTGGTTACTCATCCAACAAAAAGGCCTATAGATGCTATAACCTGAGGCTCCACAAAATTGTGGAAAGTGAAAATGTAAAAGTGGATGATCTAAAATAAAGAAGAATCAAATCTCAAGATAATTTACTATTTGATGAAAGGAGAATAAATGATGATGATGGAAAAAAAATTGAAGAAATAAAAGAGGATGAATCACAAAGTGAAGAATAAAAGGAAGAGGAAGAACCACTAAGACAAGATTCAAAACCACCATCAAGGAGTGTACAAAGAAATCATCCTGAAATTTAAATCATAGGAAACAAAAGTGATGGAGTTGAAACAATAAGAAAACTAACATATGAATTAGAACAAACAATGCTCTCCCTAATAGAATCCAAAACATTTACAGAGGCCAACAAATATGAAGAATTGATCAAAGACATGAATGAAGAGCTTGATCAAATAGAGAAAAATCAGACATGGGAGCTTGTCCCAAGACCAAAATACAAAAATGTGGTAGGGACCAAATGAAGTTTTAAAAACAAAGTTAATGAAGATGGTCAATTTATAAGGAATAAAGCAACATTGGTGTGAAAAGTATATGATCAAGTAGAAGGGATTGAATTTGAGGAAACGTTTTCCCTAGTAGCCATATTAGAAGCTATTAGGATGTTCTTCGCATTTTCGTGCTTTAAAAACTTTAAAATATATCAAATGGATGTCCAATCAACATCTTAAATGGAAATTTAGAGGAAGAAGTTTTGTTAGAACAACCAAAATGATTTATGTTATCAGAGAATCAAGACTATGTTTGTAAATTAAATAAAGCATTGTATGGTTTCAAACAAACTCCTAGAGCATGGTTTTCAAGGCTTGATAATCATCTACAACAACAAGGATACAAAAGAGGAGCTACTGACAACAATATTTACACTAAAATGAAAATCGAAATATGATTATTGTTGTATTATATGTGGAAGATACAATATTCAAAAGTAATTTAAATCTTCTAAGCAAGCAATTTTCTACAAAAATGAAAAAAGAATTCAAAATGTCGATGTTTGGTGAACTAACAATCTTCTTGGGATTACAAGTCTCACAATTAGACAAAGGAATATTCATATCCCAAACCAAATACATTAAATAAATGTTGAGGAAATTTCAAATGGAATATTTTAAACCTATGAGCACTCCTATGATTATAGGATGCAAACTAATAAAATATGATGAATCACTAGAAGTAGACCAAACCATGTATAGATCAATGATTGGTAGCCTATTATATGCAACAAAAACAAGACCAGATATCATACAAGTTGTAGGATTAGTGGTCATATCTCAATATGAACCTAAAGAAACTCATATGAAGGAAGTTAAAAGGATTTTCAGATATCTCGAAGGCACCTTGGATTTTGGATTATGGTACCCAAAAGTAGAAGACTTCACATTAACTACATATATTGATGTTGATTGGGCAGGAAGTATTGATGACATAAAGAGAACTAGTGGAGGAACATTCTTCCTAGGAAAATGTCTTGTGTAATGGCTAAGTAAAAAACAACTATCCATATCACTATCTACATCATAAGCTAAATATATTGTTGTTGCATCCTACTGCACTCAAGTAATTTGGATGAAACAAACTCTAAAAAACTTACAAGTAAAGTATGATTATCCACTTCTTCTTAATTGTGACAATACCAATGCTATAAACCTTTCTAAAAATCATGTAATGCACTAAAAAACCAAGCATATCCCAATTAAATTTCATTTTTTAAAGGAACAAGTTTCTCTAAAAATTGTTAAAGTGGAATACGTGGATACTAAAGAACATATTGCAGATATATTCACAAAACCTCTACCCAGAAGTACTTTTAAAAACCTTAGACATAAATTGGGGGTAATCTCCATATCTAATTAAAATTGCACAAGCTTCATCAGAAAATGAGTACATGGAAAAGGGGAGCATAACCTCAGGGGGAGAAAAGAAATATCCTTTCTGCCATTGCTGTCAAAGGGGGGGAATAAATAGTAAAAATCAATAAAAATAAAGAGTTTTTACTTTGTTTCCATCAATTCCAAAGGGGTAGAATGTTGGACATGGTGTTATGGTGTTGGCATTGATATCAGAAAGGGTCATTATGGATAAAAATCATGCATTATATTTATGCATCCATAGTAATGTCCTAGCAAAAGTATATGGAATGTGTTATTGGCATCCATTCACAAAAGAAGTAATTGAATAGACAAAGAGGTGAGGTTGTTGTTCACTCCATGAAGATATCATCAAAAACCTTTACAAAGGAACCTCAAAAAGAAGTTATTATGTTCTAAATACAAAGGGAAAATATCAAAATCTGGTGATCAATGAAATGCAGTGGGTGACAAGGGTCTAGCATGAAAGCCTTTAGACATCTTGAACCTTTAATGATCCAACAAATACATCATGTCTGTAGTGTATGCAGAGGAATAACCTTAACTCCAATACAAGGTTTGGGCAATTGAAGGTTGCAATCGTTCTCTTTTTTGTAACAATTGATGCTCTGATCATAGTCATATGTGTGAGAAAAATGCAAGGAATCGTTAGGAGTCTCACAATGATCGTTAGATCGCTATACCAAGCCACAAGAACCGTAAAATATAGAAATCAACATTGATCATTGGATCGGAATGGAAGCACAATCAGATGATTCTAATATAATTCACATTTCAAAACACACGAAAGTTAATAGAAGAGGGAGAACGTGAAAGTATATTATGCTAAATTTAACTATGCCATGTTTCAGCATTAAGTTTTATCGCATTTTGGCTTGGGAATATTTTGAATCCATTTTGTCAAATGTGAAATTCATGTGGAACGTCCACTCAATAGTTGATTAAATCTGAACCGTTGATTTGTTTAAATGCCAAGATAATAATTGTTTATGTTCTCTCTTGGTCACAGGCCAAAGTCATATGGAGTATGGAAAAAGGGGCCACTAGTTAGCTTCGATCCACCATTTTGTTAAAGGTAATGAACTAGAGATATAATAAAAGCTCGAATCTAATCTTTTGAAAGGAATGAGGATGTAGTGGAAGTGTGGGTTTATATTCTGCATATTTGATTAGGTAATTCTGACGACCAAACAAAGGATTGAAATTTATTTTCAACTTGGAGCTTAGAGAAACTGTCATGCACAATGCTCTTGATGCAAATTCTAGAGAGCATCAACCAGAACAAAATTTGCATCACTTTGCAACATTTGAATACAATATGGTACTGTTGAAAGGAAAACATCCCATGAAAGGTTCCTAGCGTACCATTTCCAATTGAGAATATGATTCTTAATATAATTCTTCATTAAAGAGATTTTGAAGAGGGACCAAGGTCAACCGATTACTTAAAGATGATAACAACGGAAGAAATTTGTTCTTAAAGCAATATTATTGTTATGAAGAGGCATATTGATTCATTTCTCTCTTACAAAGAGACACAATGGTTCAATGTCACACACCTTTTGGAAGACTATATAAATAGAAAAATATGGTGAAGAAGAGGGGGGATTTGAGAGTGAATTAGAATATAAAAATAGAGGCAAAGTTGAAGGAGGAATTTGACACCTAAAACATACACATGAAGTGAGGGTAGAAGGGAGGAGCAAGCGAGGATTGGAGCCCTCTACAGGATGGAGCCTAAACAAAAGGGAGTTGCATCTTCCTCAAGTTGGTGATTGAAAACAGAGGATTGGAATCCTCTACAGGTTGGAGCCTAAACAATAGGGAATTGCAACTTACTCAAGTTGGTTCTTGTAAACAAGGGATTGGTTTCTCCTTGAGTAGGTGATAAAAAAGAAAAGAGTTTGGTGTCTCCTATAAGTTGTAGATTCTAAATGAAATATAAATTTTATGATTGTTACATTTAAAATTATGTGTATTGTACTTTCTTGTTGATCAATTGTTATGGTTAATAATTTTAATAATTAAAGAATTGTGAAAAATAAACAATATTGATTCACCCCCCCTTTCAGTATTGAACACCATTTCAACAATTGATATCAGAGCCGGTTCCTTCACCACAGTGTAATTACCGGAAGAAAGATTATGAAAAATCACAATGGATCAACAAAAATGAATGCCCTCTAATTGAGCATCATTGTTCAAAGGAAATGATTATGCATTTTAGAGTATAAGGATGGAAAGTTATCTGATGGCCATTGGTTGTGATGTTTGACTATCTGTGGTAAATGGTTACACTGCACCAACTACTGCACCTTTAGACGTTGCTGCAAAAAAACTTTGCAATGATAATTCAAGGGTTGTTAATGCAATTCTAGGTAGATTAGCAAACTCGACATTTGTAAAAATGATGCATTGTAAATCAACAAAAGAAATTTGAGACAAACTTAAAATCATATATGAAGGATATGACAAAGTTAAGCAAGCAAAACTTCAAACATACAGAGGGAAGTTTGAGAGTTTGAAGATGAAAGAGGAAGAAAACATTGCAGAATATCTTCAAAGAGTAGATGAAATTGTCAATTCAATCAGAGCACTAGGAGAAGAGTTAAAAGACAAAATTATTATCCAAAAGGAGTTGAGATTATTACCAATAAGATATGATGCCAAGATATCTTCCTTGGAAGATCGAGAAGACCTTGACAGACTTACAATGGATGAACTTCATGGTATTCTTATAGCCGATGAAATGAGAACAGGGCAAGAAAGGCCATCAAAAGGGGAAACAACCTTTAAAACATCAAAAGAAACAAAGAACCATGATCACGTGCTAAATGAAAATCACTTAGACATATTAGATGAAGAAAAGACTAACTTTATAAGGAAATTCAAGAAAGGGTCCGAGAAACACAAAGGAAAGTTACCTCTCAAATGTTTCAACTGTGGAAAATTTGGGCATTTTGCCTCCAAATGTCCCTATCCCAAGCAAGAGGGCAGTGATGATGAAGAAACTTATAGCCATATAAAACTTAAAAGGGGAAAAACGAGAAACAAGAAGAAATTCTACAAGAAAAATAAAAACTTTTACTCTAAAGAAGACAATAGTTCATTTGACATGAGTGAAGGTGACAAGACAAAGCTTCTATTTATGGGCATAGAAACTCAAACTAATACTACTGAGGATAATATTGGAAATGAAGGAAACTAGGAAGTTGAAGGAGAAGTAGACCTTGAAGAAGAACTCAATGGAGATGTTTCAGTTTCATATACCTGTTGGAAGACTATATAAACATAAAAGCATGGTGAAAGGAAAGTGTCTTTGCAAGCTAATTCAAAATATCTAAACATAATCATAGTCCAAGAAAGAACCTTGAAACATTCACATGAAGTGAGGGTGGAAGGGAAGTCCAAGAAAGAACCTTGAAACATTCACATGAAGTGAGGGTGGAAGGGAGGAGCAGGGGAGGATTGGAGTCCTCTACATGTTGGAGCCTGAACAACAGGGAGTTGCAACTTCCTCAAGTTGGTGCTTGAAATCAAAGGATTGAAGTCCTTTATAGGTTGGAGTCTGAACAACAAGGAGTTGCATATTCCTCAAGTTGGTGCTTGAAAATAAGGGATTGGTGTCTCCTTGAGTAGGTGCTCTAAAAGAAAGGAGATGGGTGTCTCCTATAAGTTGTAGCTTGTAAATGGAATATAAATTTTATGATTATTACTTTTAAAAATTCTGTGTACTGTACTTTCTTGTTGATCAATGGTTATTGTTAATATTTTTTGTAATTAAAGATTTGATTAAAATTGTGAAAAAGAAGCAATACTGATTCACCGCACGCCCCTCCCCCTCTCAATATTGAATAACATTTCAACAATTTGGATGTGGATGGTAGTTTTAAAATAAATAATGGGGATTGTTTGGAACACATTCACGTTGTGCTTTTCAAGATTGTGCCTATGTTTCAATAACACACATGCATTATTTTTTACTAGACTTGCCAACACCCATAGTACGAAAGAGAGACCACATCACTACTAATAGAAGCTTATGTGATATGATAACACATGTGATATTAAAGTGTGCATGTGTTCTATCGTGTATGTTAAAAAATATAGAGTTGAATCCCTTATTTCCCCCAAATTTCACCCTCTCATAAACATTGAACATGTTTTTGACTACATCGAGGTGTGTTGTTAATTGAGGATCTCATCGTGACAACCAAAGGGTGGTTGGCATTTGTTGGGCACAAGCCCATTTTGGGGAAAAGGCACGATGTGGAGGAAATACAATTGGCTGGGAGGCATGCGAGGAACACATGCAAGAAGATGGGAAAGAAAGACAGCTCGTAGGAAAATCAGTGGACGAAAGGAAAATGTGCATGCAGAGGAGGAAAGCGTGCAAGGCCAACATGCAAGAAGACCTAATTAGGTTAGGGTTTTGGTAAGAGAATGTAATGGCTGATGAGCCAAAAACACATATAAATAGATACCTAGGAGGTCTAGGTGGGGGTTTTTGCTTATTGAGTGTTACTCGCGTGAGGAGTAAATGGTCTGTAGCACGACTATAGTCCTATCCAGTATTGTAAGCTGTTGAGATGTAGAGGGTTAGAAGGGTAGATATTGAGGGTTAGATCACAGACTGAGGAGCCTGGTGTGATCTATTCTACCTCATAATATATCTCAACTTCAATAAGGGCGAATTGTAAAACGTGTGACGTTGTAGTTTTGGAACTTCCATAATAAAATAGCTTGAGAGCCAGATCTTTGTGGACGTAGACTAGGAGGGGGTGAACCATGGTAACACCTGTGTTATGTGATTGAATGTTTGTGTCCCTTTTACTGTTAATAAGTAGGTGTTAGAATGATGTATGAATGAATTAATGGATCTAATTACGCTACATTCATGGATGAGAATGAAGGTATATTTCTCTAATAATTAGATATAATTCACAGCATGCAATTCACAGATATCCATTCAGTCCTGGACTACAAGCATCTGAGCATTGCAATAACCCATTAAGACTATCTCGGGTGAGACTATGTAGTGCACTCTGTGCATTATGATGCCTCTTGTTTTACCAGGGGGGGCGATAGTTTTATAGGCTTTGTTGGATCCCCAGTAGATCTGAAGCTGGGTCAAATCATGTTAAAGGTATACCTAAGATAAGAAACCAACAAAACATACCTTAAAAATAGGTATACATCATGAACATTCATGGTTCTTGTGTCCCC